>JAODAL010012658.1:0-94508 GCA_025379985.1 Phyllomedusa bahiana
TGCAAGCTGCCTCAATGAACAAAGCTGTAGTGCGCCAAAGTCAAAAAACACGTATCTGTTATGTATTCGTATAATACAAGATATTTTTGGCACCTTTCAATTCACCTGTGGTGACTACAAAATTGCTGGATTCAAATTTAACTGCAAAGTAGATCTATCAACAAAGCTGGCCTGCGCCAATGTCAAAAAACACGTATCTGAAATGTATTCAGATAATACAAGGTATTTTTGGCACCTATCAATTCACCTGTGGTGACTATAAAATTGCTGTATTCAAATTTAAGTGCAAGCTGCCTCAATGAACAAAGCTGTAGTGCGCCAAAGTAAAAAAACACGTATCTGTTATGTATTCGTATAATACAAGATATTTTTGGCACCTTTCAATTCACCTGTGGTGACTATAAAATTGCTGTATTCAAATTTAAGTGCAAGCTGCCTCAATGAACAAAGCTGTAGTGCGCCAAAGTCTACACTAAGTCTTGGTGAACTTTATCCAGTATTCTTTATAGAGCTTGTCTATTCGTATAATACAAGATATTTTTGGCACCTTTCAATTCACCTGTGGTGACTATAAAAATTGCTGATTCAAATTTAAGTGCAAGGTGGATATATCAACAAAGGTGGAATGGGCAAAATTGAAAATGAACACCTATCTGAAATGTATACTGATAATAAAATTGGAGTTTTGCACCTAACAAAGAGACCTGCAGTTACTAGAAAAGATGTGTATCCTATAAGTTCAGGCTGCCCAATATCCAGGAAATATTTCAATAGAAAACTGTTAATAATAAAGCTATTGCAGTGCAATGTCTACACTAAATCTTGGTGAACTTTATCCAGTATTCTTTATAGAGCTTGTCTGTGTTCACCCGCGGGGGCCCCCCCTCTGCTGCCCCTCCCCCCCCACGTGACTTTACAGCAGTAGATGCTCCTTTAAAATTCTCTATCTAACTATATAAAATCTTCCAATCTCTAATCTAACTAAATTGTAAGGATCACAGCTAATAGTAGAGGTTTCTCTGTGAAGAAATATAATAATTTCGCTGAGCTGTTTGGACACAAGCAGAGCGCACGTCCTTCTGCTCTGAGACGCTGAGAGACACTGAGGCTGAACAGGAAACGCTGTTCTATGTAAAACGAGGTCATGTGATTTTTCCAGCCAATCGCAACCATACACCTCCCAGTCATGACGTCGCACACACATCTCACCCTGCTCTATTCTGTAAGCTGATTTGCTGGCCGCCAAAATGACAGGAAGCGCCGAAAATGGCGCGATCTTAATAGATGATGCACAGATTTTAACCTAAATTATCGCATGATCTAAAAATTCCGATCACCATAAAAACTGTGCCGATTTCAACTTTGTCGATAATAATCGCTCAACACTACTTATAATCTCAAGTGAAAATAAATGTATGGTTACTAAAATTCAAATACATTATTTTCTATCTATTTATCTATCTATCTATTTATGCACTATCTATTTATCTATCTAATGAACACAGCTCTTCCAAAGTATCCAATATTTTTTTAATATTTTGCATAACAAAGAAAGATTCAAGATGCTTGAAAAAGGTTCATTGAGAGGACTGAAACATTACCCTTACTGGTATGTTTTAGAGTTTTTCTTTAGTTTTTTTGATATATAAAATAAAGATTTTGTTGTTTTTTTTATACATTGGGAGTACTGCAGTCACTGGATTTTTTTTATACATATTGGATTCATTATTGGATGGGCCACTCTTCTGTTTCTATCTATCTATCTATCTATCTATCTATCTATCTATCTATCTATCATCTATCTGTCTGTCTGCCTATCTGTCTGTCTGTGTACCCATCTATTTTTATCTATTTCATATCTATCTGAATACAAAGCCTCAAGAGACAATGAGAATTCTGTAAGTAATTTCATAATTATGCTACCTGCCATGACAACCTTCTGCATATATTGGGCAATGTTATGATAATTAACATCTAATTTTACACAGAAAAGTTTTAGATGATTAAACTCCCACATAGTATTCATCTACTCAGACACCTGACATTAAAGCACATCTTTAAAAATTGTGTTTGAATATTCAAAGGTTTTCAGATAATTCTGTGGACAGTGAATAAATATAGTGACAGGGGTTTCCATCCAGGAAGAGGTCGTTTTTTAGGAAGACCCAAGAAAACCTACAGAGGAAGAGACCTGCTAGGAGGGCAAGCAGGAAATCTCGTAAATACATCACCAATGATTGTGACTCGCTCCCAGGTGAGATGGTGATGGCTAATAATGTAAGTAATCTTGATGATAATCTTGTCATTAATATTTCCTAACGTGTACTTTCTCCTGTTGAACATTCTGTACTACAGAAGGGTTTATCATTCTGTCCGACCCCTCATTTTGACACCTTTAGGCTACAACAAGAACTCCATTTGTTTTACAGGTCTCTTAGGTTAAACGCACATTTTGCAGATTCTGAAAAGGATCAAAGTATACCTAATCTTAACCCCATGTCTATTAAGAATCTCGATCTAAGGGGGACTAGTCAATATAGTCCCCCTAGGACTTACCATCCTGTTGAAACATATATCAACATTGTACAGAGGGAGGTTGATCAATTTATTAACAATACAAAAAATTGCAAATCTTATAGGAATTTGACGGTGGATGAGATCAGAGCCATTGATACTCTAAAAAAAGATTCTAGAATTATTATTAAACCGGCAGATAAGGGTGGTGCAGTCGTGGTCATGAATATATCAGATTATCATGATGAAGTGAAGAGGCAACTCTCAGATACAACAACTTACGCACCCTTACCTTCTGATCCGGTGTTTCGAATTAAAAACAGAATTCTTAATGTTTTGGATCAATATTTCACGGAAGGAGTTATTGATAAACCTACCTATAATTACTTAATATCTGAATATCCGGTCACCCCTGTTTTTTACATACTCCCTAAGGTTCATAAGAGTCTGGTGAGACCCCCCGGTTAGACCCATTGTGGCATCCACAGACTCCATCTTCTCACCTATATCACAATACCTGGAGAAAATTTTGACCCCATTGATACAGACCACACCCTCCTATCTCCGTGACACGGGGCATTTTCTATCGATATTAAACTCTCATGACAACATTCCTGGGACAGCATATCTAGTAACATTTGATGTATGCAGTTTATATACATCCATTGAACACCATAAAGGTTTGGAGGCTGCCACCACCTTGTTGAGGAAATCTGGGATGACAGCAGATGAATTGATGTGTTGTATTGATTTATTAACTCTGGTACTTGAGGAGAGCTATTTTCTTTATGGTGATATTTTCTATTCACAGAAGAGGGGTACCGCTATGGGGTCTAATATGGCCCCCCCCTTACGCAAACTCCTATATGTCCCACTTCGAAGATGTATATATACAGTATATCACAACAGTCTTTTTCAACAACATGCTACACTCTGGAAACGGTATATAGATGACATCTTCTGTATATGGAATGGTGATGAGATATCACTTAATAACTTTACACATTGGTTGAATTCTATCAGGCCGGAATTACAATTCACGGTCCAATATGATCTACATCAACTACCGTTTCTAGACGTGTTAGTTATCAAGAATTCTGATAACTCCCTCAGCACTGACTTGTACACCAAACCTACTGATAAAAACAGTGTGTTACATTTCAACAGTTGCCATCCCTCCCATGTTAAGAGATCTCTTCCAAAATCTCAACTCATGAGGGTAGAACGGATCGTATCTGATCCGAGTAAGAAACAATACAGATTGGAGACTATGGGTAACAGGTTTCGCCAGAGGGGGTACCCAGAAGAGACTTTAGTACATAACCCCGAGGGAACCCAGACTAAAAAAACCAGTCCAACTAGACTACCTTTTGTCAATACGTATCATCCAAGGATGACAGGTATCCATAAAATTATTAAGAAACATTGGCGGATTTTACGAGATTCCTACCCCAATGTAGATACTTTTCAACATCCGGTACTTATATGTTCCAAAAGGCCCAGGAACATTAGGGATCAATTGGTTAAGGCTGATGTGGGCACATCTAAAAAAGTTGCTACTCAAACCTCTTTAGGCCCACAAAAACATGGTACCTTTCCATGTTTACACTGCTGTCATTGCTCCAGTGCTATCAAGGGCAATTATGTCACACATCCACGCTCGGGTAGAAAGTTTGAGATACAGGGATACTTTAAATGCGACAGCAGTTTTGTAATCTATGCCTTGAAATGCCCTTGTGGGCTACTTTACATCGGTGAAACCACCCAACGTATGAAGGACAGACTCTCCAACCATAAGTCCTCGATACGATGTTCCAAAACTTGGCTCCCCGTACCATATCATTTCCTACAAGTTGGCCACAATGTATCACAACTAAGGTTCCAAATTTTGGAACAGGTCAGGAGACCACGTAGGGGAGGGAATCACATCCGCCTTCTCAAACAAAGAGAGTCCTTCGGGATACATAGGTTGGATACATTACAGCCAAATGGGCTTAACAGGGAATGTGACTTTACTTTCATGTAATATTCAATAGTCTCCTGCATCTTGTTCTAACTATTCTTTTTTCTTTTTTTTCACAGCAACAGTAGAACAGCTATACAGTCAGGGTGAGACGGTTTGGACCTCTGTTCCCCTACACTCCCACTGTATTCCCTCTATTCTCCTCTTCTTTCCCTCCTTATCTTTCCTGTCTTTGTTCTTTATTATTATACTCTTTTCCTTTATTATTCTCTATGTTTAGATTTGCCTTCTTTTCATCCCTATTTATATATCACTTCTTGCATTGTCCTTTTTTCTTCTTCATATCTGTTTATTCATCTTCTGCCTTTACATTCCCGTATCATTTCTTCCTCTGCTTTGCCCTTTTTTCTTTGTTTCTATTCTATCTATCTGTATGACCGCAGCGCGACCGCGCAGGTGCGATCCTAGTTTCACCTTGTGAGTCTATCTCCTGACTAACGTACATCGTTGCGGTGCAACTGCGCATGCGCGACATTAGTCCAAACTACATTTCCCATGTATACTCTCTTCCGGATGTGACGTTGTCGTTTGACGACTTGCGGTTTTACGCTCATTGGCGCCGGCTTATTTATACCGACGCCTTACCTGACCTGCCTGTACTTGGCTCCCAATATCCCTTAGGGCTACGGCCCTCATATATTTTCCTCCATGTGACACACGGTAAGAATCTTTTTGCATTTAGGGCGTAATAGGGTATGTTTTCTAGTGATGTATCATTTATTACCACGTAACTTGCGGGCATCTATATCCCCATGTTACACAGACTATGCATACATTCATAAGTTGCTACAATATACGAGTATTATTTATGTTGCTTGCTTTGCTGCTCTATTTGTTTTTCATTCTGTTTCTAGGTCACTGGTTCTTGTTTTTAAATTATGTTTTATATTTTTTCACATTTTATTTGACATAAACCTTACCCCCATATATTTTGCTTGGGATTAATTTTCTGTTTTTTTGGTTAAATAGTACTTCTTTGATGTTTTTATCTGTTAGCTCCACTGTATAGTATTTAATATTTACTTTTTTTATTTTTTTACCGTAGTGACTGTTTGATAAAGTTTTGCCACCGAAACGTTGATTTGTCAAGTCCCCCTTTCTTTCCCTTAAATTTTATTGGAGCCTGTAAAATCACAACGCATGGATATAAAAAAAAATAAATTATTTTTGCATATAAGGAAGTTTTGTGGCAGTCAATCATGTTTTACATTTGGGGCTTTTCCACTTTGACTTGCACCAACTACAAATTTTGTCTCGATTGGGTGCCTTCCCTTTTTTCTGAATAAAAACCTTTGGTTGTATTAAAAATTATATTGATGGAAAAATTTTATAAAAAAAAACTCAGATCAAATTTTACGATAAAGAACATGATTATTTTCAAACCCGGCAATTGGGATAATGTAGATTGTCAAAAAAAACCGACTTGCTTATAAAGGGCTGCTAACAGGAATATTAGGGCCCCATACAGTAAAAGTGTCTGTAACTACCTCCACACACACACATCTCCCAAAAAAAAATCTTGGGGGACTTGGGAAAAAACAACCAATTTTACCATAGTTTTTTTAGTTTTTTTAAACTTTATTCTGTGGTCCAATTTTCCCACTTTATATATAATATAAAAATTTATATTAATTTTAATTAAATTTTATAATAATATAATATATATAATTTTAAATTTGGGTCAAAAAACAAAAGTTCATCTAATACTTTGTTTATACCTTTTGTTGGCAATGACAGGGTCAAAGCTTTCTGTTTTGTCTTCAAAGATTTTCACACGTGTTTGTTATTTGGCCCCTTCCCCCATGCATATCTTTCTGGAACGTGTGTTTTTTGGGGGGGGCTGGGCAACACACTTTAAAACCCCTCCAAAGGTGTTCTATGGGGTTGAGATCTGGAGACTGGCAAGGCCACTCCAGGACCTTGAAAGGCTTCTTACGAAGCCACTCCTTGGTTGCCCTGGAGGTATGCTGGGATCCTTGTCATGCTGAAAGACCTTGCTACATTTCAACTTCAATGACTTTGCTGATGAAAGAAGGTTTGCACTTAATATCTCATGATACATAGCCCCATTCATTCTTTCATTTTCCCTGTTCTGTCGTCATGGTCCCTTTGCAGAGAAACAGCCCCAAAGCATGGTGTTGCCACCCCCATGCTTCACAGTAGGTATGGTGTTCTTTGGATGCGAATCAGCATTCTCTCTCCTCCAACACAACGAGTTGTGTTTCTACCAAACAGTTCTACTTTGGTTTCATCTGACCATATGACATTCTCCCAATACTCTTCTGGATCATCCAAATGCTCTCTAGCAAACTTCACATGGGCCCAGACATGTACTGGCTTAAGCAGGGGGACACGTCTGGCCCTGCAGGATCTGAGTCCCTGGCAGAGTAGTGTGTCACTGATGATAGCCTTTGTTATGTTGATCCCAGCTCTCTGCTGGTCATTCACTAGATCATCCGTGTGGTTCTGGGATTTTTGCTCACCGTTCTTGTGATAATTTTGACCTCATGGGGTGAGATCTTGCCTGGAACCCCAGATCGAGGAAGATTATCAATGGTCTTGTATGTCTTCCATTTTCTAATTATTGCTCCCGCAGTTGATTTCTTCACACCAAGCCGCTTGCCTATTGCAGATTCAGTCTTTCCAGCCTGGTGCGGGGCTACAATTTTGTTTCTGGTTTCCTTCGACAGCTCTTTGGTCTTCACCATAGTGGAGCTTGGAGTCTGACTGTTTAAGGTTGTGGACAGGTGTCTTTTATACTGATAACAAGTTCAAACAGGTGCCATTACTACAGGTAATGAGTGGAGGACAGAAAAGCCTCTTAAAGAAGAAGTTACAGGTCTGTGAGAGACAGAAATCTTGCTTGTTTGTAGGTGACCAAATACTTATTTTCCACCAAAACTTGCAAATAAATTTTTTTCCAAATCAGACAATGTGATTTTCTGGATTTGTTCTCTCACTTTGTCTCTCATAGATGAGGTCTACCTATGATGCAAACTACAGGCCCCTCTCATCTTTTTAAGTGGGAGAAATTGCACAATTGGCGGCTGACTAAATACTTTTTCCCCCCCACTGTGTATGTATATATATATATATATATATTATAAATAATATATATATATATATAATATATATATATATATATATATATATATATATATGTATATATTGTACGGTGGCAACAGCAGGAAGGGTGTACAACGGGGTATACATCCCGGCCAGGGTCCTTGCATGCATCTTCAGATGTCCAGACACATGCCCCCAAGGTAAGGAGCCTTGGGGGAATGAAAGGCCAAAATTCGATAGGTGTCGACAGTCTAGCCTGTCGACATATGTTTAAGGTGCTAGCATGGCTTCTAGCCATTCCCGGGTCGACGTTTCATTGGGAGTAAGCATAGAGCAGGGTGGGTACTTACTCCCCATGGTCCACTCCAGGATTTCCCTGGGATATATAAGTCAGCAGGTAAGCTCCCTAGGGGTGGCTACAACCCCAGACTACCTTAAAATCTAGGGAGGAGACATGCTGGGGAACATTTTGTTGAGAAACTACAAGGTGATAGTGAGTATTACTCTGTGAATCAGAGCTCAGAAGAGCAGGCTTTTGTTTTGTTTTATGTTGTGCATTCCTTGCACTTGCTTGTGTTGCTGCTTAATAAAAATACAGAGGCCCTGTATTTTACACCTTAAGACTTATCTCTGTCTCTGCGTGAAGATACACGTGTGTCACGATCCCAGTGCCGCTAAAGCTCACAATAAATGTATATATATATATATTGTATAAGTCGACCCGAATATAAATATAAGCCTATAATACTTGATGGACCTTTATTTTTCGGCTACACAGCTGAACCTCAGGTGATCCCCAGCCTTCTATCCCCTAGCATGGATGCCTCACAAAGTGAACATCTCGACTGCTCCTCTCAGATGAAGAAAGCAGTCGGGGGTTCCCACAGCATGGGCAAGGTGCTGAGGCTGCTCAAGGAAACCAACCACATCAGTCCAGAGAAGAGCAGCAGGATAACGTGCCACAGCCCACACAAATATTCTGCACTCGGGCAAAGCCACAGCGCCATGGTCCCACAGTGCCTGTGCTAGGAACCAGCTTAGGAAGCAGAAGATGCTGCCCAAACCCTTCCAGACCACTGCCAAGCACCTAACAGATGGCCATTAGCACAGACACAAACTGTAGAAATACATGCTATATGCAAACAGACACTATATACACACATACGCTATATACACACGTATGCTAAAAATACACTATACACACATGTTATATATTCACAGATGCTATATACACACACATATGCTGTAAACACACTATACACACATGCCATATATACAGTGCCAAGCAAAAGGGTAACAATGTTTTGAACTTTTTAATTTCAGGGTCCATATCTCACCATCCACTACAGCTTTGAACATGAGACTATCGTTATTTTACAGATAATCATTTTGGCTATCTCATACATAAATTTTACTTAGTTACATAGCTACATAGTTTGTAAGGCCAAAAAAGACAGACGTCCATCCAGTTCAGCCTATTGTGCTATAGTGTTGATCCAGAGAAAGGCATAAACACCCGTAAGGTAGCAGTCAATTGTCTTCATTTTAGGGAAAAATTCCTTTGATGGTGAATTCACCATGACAAGTTCCTCTGACAGAGAGTTCCACAGTCTCGCTGCTCTTACAGTAAAGAATCTCTTTCTATGTTCCTGTAGAAATGTTTTTTCCTCTAGGCGTAGAGGATGCCCCGCTTTTCTAGATACAGTCCTGGGTATAAATAGATCTTGGGAGAGATCTCTATATTGACCTTTAATATATTTAAACATATGTATTATATCCCCCTAAAGCCGTCTTTTCTCTAAACTAAATAACCCTAATCTTGCTAATCTTTCTGGGTATTGCAGTCCACCCAGTCCTTTTATTACTTTCATTGCCCACCTTTGAACCTGTTCAAGCTCTACAATGTCTTTCTTGTGCACTGGTGCCCAAAATTGTACTCAATATTCCATGTGTAGTCTGACCAGTAATGGGATAGTTAAGCAGAATCTTGTCATGCATCTGCATTTTTACTGTTTAGCTCCTGGTGGTGGAACAATCTTTTACTTTAAATTACAACCTGTTCTCACATTCCCTAATAGCTCAGTGTGTTATTAGGTTGATTTCCAAGCAAAATGTCACTGGTTAAAATCGATAAGCAGCCAGGAAGATTTCCCAAAAAAAGAGAAACTGCATTATCCAGCTCATCGATAGTGATCTCTTGGACAAGAAAATTGCCAAACTGCATTATAGAAGTATCATGACAGCTAGAAGAATATGAAATGAAGTCCGTCCATTCATTAAAAAAGTAAAGAGGCAGACAACCAGGCAAAATATTGGAGTCAACAAGATGACTCATCTCACGGCCTATCAGTCCTGGCGTGACAAACACGGCAGTGCTGGAGGCTCGTATGCTTCACAATAGTGAGATCACAGAAGTCCATGCAAGCACCATATGACATGCATTACATAGGTCTCGAATGGTGGCACAAAAAAAGGTAAAGAAGCTTTGACTTCAATATCATCACAAGAAGCGCTGGCTCGAGTTTACAAAAAATTATGAAAAGTGGACAGTATGGGCCACATGTATGAAACGATTTATGTCTAAAACTCACTCTTTTGCCTATAGCAACCTATGGGCAAAAAAGTGAGTTTTAGACCTAAACAGGTTCATACATATGGCCCTATAAGTTTGGAAATGTGCAATTTGAAGGGATGAGATGAAATTCATTAGATCAGGCTTTGATGAGTGCAAATTGATCTGGAAGAATCAAGGAAAAGGGGGCTAATGGATCGAGAAATTGAAGGAATTGTCGAGTTCAGTGGAGGAAGCCTGATGATATGGGGTTGTTTCACAGCCAAAGATGTTGGATACTTGATCAGGATTGATAGTGGTCTCAATGCTGAGCTATATGTGAGTATTATACAAGATCGGTTACTTTGTATACACGAGTAATATGGGTATTAACCCCTTAACGCGAGGTCTATTTTTTTTTTTCATGTTTCCCTCCTAACCTTCCCAGAGCCATAACTTTTTTATTTTTTCATCTACATAGACACATGAGGGCTTTTATTTTGCGGAACAAGATGTTATTTCTAATGATGTTATTCATATTACCATAGAATATACTGGGAAACCATAAAAAAATTCTAAGTGGGGCAAAATCTGACAACAAACGTACTTGCACCATTTTTGAGGGATTTTGTTTTTACGGCATTCAATCTTATTCTACAGGTTGATAGGCATCCGGAAAAACCAAACATGTATGGTTTCCGTTATCTTTTGGTATTGTATTCATTATTTTTTAAATCTGCTCTGTGGCGCAAATTTTCTGCAACCAATAACTTTTTGAACTAACACCTATGGACTTGAATGAGGGGCATTTTTTGTGGGCTGAAATGTACTTTTTATTGCTACCAGTTTGGAATATATGAGACTTTTTTAATTAAATTCCAATTTTTATGGGACATGAAATGATCAAAAAAAAAGCTATTTTGACATTTGGATTTTTTTCTTCTATGGGATAAATTATGTTATATTTTAATAGATCAGACGTTTTTGGATGCGATGATACCAAATATGTGTAACTTTTTAATTATTTAAATTTTTTTGTTTGTAAAATGGCAAAAGTGAGGTGATTTGAACTTTTAATATTTTTTTATTCTTACACTTTAAAACATTTTTTTTACTTTAACTTCGAGTCCCTCTAAGGTACTACACCACTAGGAGGAGCAATCATTTTTACAGCCTAGTGCATTTGTAATACAATGCTTTTGGGTGTACAAAAATGGCGGTTTTACTACTTGCTGTCTGGGGCAGGAAGTAGCAAAATTGAAAACATGGCAGCGATGGAAGTCTTCACCAGGCTTCCAGCTGCCATGTTAGGCAATCTGGGCCCTGCAATTTCGCTGCGGGTGCCCAATCACAGTGAGGAATGGTGCACGGCACCATTTCTCATTGACATAGACGCCGCTGCCATCATTTTGCTGATTAGAGAAGCTGAAAACTGACTTTCCTTTGAGCTAGTTGAAAGTCTGGAGCATTACATTTGTTGGTTCGATTAAACTAGCAAAATGGCCAGAAAAAGAGAACTGTCATGTGAAACTCGGCAGTCTATTCTTGTGCTGAGAGATGAAGGCTATTCCATGCGAGAAATTGCCAAGAAACTGAAAATTTCCTACAACGGCGCCGCACAACTGAGCAACAAGACAAGTGCATTAGAATCTCTAGTTTGAGAAATCGACGCCTCACAGGTCCTCAGCTGGCAGCTTCATTAAATAGTACCCGCAAAACGCCAGTGTCAACGTCTACAGTGAAGGGGCGACTACAGGATGCTGGCCTTCAGGGCAGAGTGGCAAAGAAAAATCCATATCTGAGACTGGTTAATAAAAGGAAAAAAAAATAATATGGGCTAAAGAACACAGACATTGGACAGAGGAAGATTGGAAAAAAGTGTTATGGACAGACGAATCGAAGTTTGAGGTGTTTGGATCACACAAAAGAATATTTGTGAGATGCAGAACAACTGAAAAGATGCTGGAAGAATGCCTGACGCCATCTGTCAAGTATGGTGGGGGTAATGTGATGGTCTGGGGCTGCTTTGGTGCTGGTAAAGTGCGAGATTTGTACAAGGTAAAAGGGATTTTGAATAAGGAAGGCTATCACTCCATTTTGCAACACCATGCCATACCCTGTGGACAGCACTTGATTGGAGTCCATTTCATTCTGCAACAGGACAATGACCCAAAGCACACTTCCAAAGTATGCAAGAACTACTTAGGGAAGAAGAAGGCAGCTGGTATTCTATCTGTAATGGAGTGCCAGCGCGGTCTCCAGATCTCAACCCCATTGAGCTGTTGTGGGAGCTCAAACACGCTATATGTGCCCATCAAACCAATCCAGCTTTTGTGAGAGGCTTCTGGAAGCATGGGGTGAAATTTCTTCAGCTTACCCCAGCAATTTAACAGCTAGAATGCCAAAGCTCTGCAATGCTCTAATTGCTGCAAAGGGAGCATTCTTTGACGAAATTAATATTTCAAATAAAAATCATTATTTTTAACCTTGTCAAGACCTGGACTATATTTCTATTCATTTTGCAATTCATTTGATAAAAAAAAGTGTGAGTTTTCAGGGAAAACACAAAATTTTCTGGGTGACCCCAAACTTTTGAATGGTAGTGCATATATATATACACACTATATAAAAAGACACGTATGAATGTTTTTCTCACTATCTGACATGAAATCAGAATAAACCTTACCCGTTTTAGTTCAATTATCATTACCACATTTTTTTTATATTTGCCAAATGCCAGAATAATGAGAAAGGTAATTTTTTAAGGCATTTGTATTACTTTCTGCAAAGTCAAAAGTTTATATACACTAGGATTACTATGCCTTTAAACAATATGGGACAGCCCATATGGAAAAGTCATGTCTTTGGAAGCTTCTGATTATTTCTGTTTATTTACAACATCTGAGTTAATTAGAGACACACCTATGGATGTATTATAAGTAGGGATGAGCGATTATAATCGACAAAGTTGAAATCGGCATGATTTTTAGGCTGATCGGAAGTCTCCAATCACATGATATTTTAGGTGAGAATCTGCAGTTAATCTATTACTATCGCGCCATTTTCGGCGCTTCCTGTCATGTTGGCGGCCAGCAAATCAGCTTAGAGCATAGAGCAGGGTGAGCTGGGTGTGCGACGTCATGACTGTGATATGTATGTTTGTCATTGGCTGGAAAAATGACCTCGTGACCTCGTTTTGCATAGAACAGCGTTTTCTGTTCAGTATCAGTGTTTCAGTGTCTATCACTAGAGCAAGACGTGTGATACGTGTCTCTCATTACAGCTCAGCTCAGAGACACAGTTCTTCTCTTTATTCATACAGACAACTAAGCTTTTAGCTGTAAACATTAGAATATAGGTAGATTAGAGAATTTCAGTTCTTAGTTAGTTAGACAGAGACTTTTAAAGAAACATCTAGCACTGTACAGCCGCGGTGGTGGGGTGGGCGGACGCTTTTAGCTGTGAACATTAGAATATAGGTTGATTAGAGAATTTCAGTTCTTAGTTAGTTAGACAGAGACTTTTAAAGAAGCATCTAGCGCTATACAGCCGCGGGGGAGGAGAGGACGAACGGATAGACAGACAGGCTTTGGAAAGGAGGGTGTATATTGTGCAGCCCAGAATCTGCTTTGAACCTGCACTGAAATGGGTTTTTTTTTTCCCGTTTTTTGGCCAACACCTCCACCTGAGGTGAAATTGTACCTTTTTTTTTTGTGATCCCTTTTCTTTAAAAGAGCCACCTTGTACTTAAATTTGATACAGAAATTTTCTAGTAACTTTTGGTGTATTTCTTTGGGTGCAAAAACCCCTTTTTTTATCCGTATAACTTTAAAAAGTGCTTTTCATTTTGGTGCAGCCCATTTTTTGTTCAAAAGAAACTTTTATTTAAATTGGATAAAAAAAAATTTTCTAGAAACTGTTGGGTGTTTTCATTGGGCAAAAACCACTTTTTTGTTATCCGTATAACTCTGAAATAGCTTTTTTGTTTTTGGAGCCCCCGGGTTTTGTTAAAAAGACCCACCTTGTTTTTAAATTTGGATACAGAATTTTTTCTAGTAACTGTTGGGTATTTCTTTGGTGCAAAAAACCCTTTTGTTACCCTATAATTTTTTAAATAGCTGTATGCCTTGGGTGGCCATTTTGTTCAAAGAACCCCCCTTACTTAAAATTTGGATACAAAATGTTCTAGTAACGTTGGTGTTTTTTTGGTGCAAAACCCCCTTTCTGTTACCCTTATAACTGTAAAATATCTGTATTTCACTTTGGTGCAGCCCGTTTTGTTCAAAGACCCACCTTGTACTTAATTTGGATACAAAAATTTTCGACTAACTTTTGGTGTATTTTTTGGTAAAAAAAACCCTCCGTTTGTTACCCTGTAACTTTTAAATAGCTGTATTGCATTTTGGGGGGGCCCCATTTTGTTAAAAGAGCCCCCTTTGTATTTTTAAATTTAATACAGAAATTTTTCTAGTAACTGTTGGTGTGTCTTTTGCGCAAAAATGAAATTTCTCATCCGTGTAACTTTTGAATTTTTTTTTTCGCTCGGTGAATCTCAGTTTGCGAGATAGCACCTTGTATGATAGTTTGTTAAAAACTATCAACCCTTTTCCCCAACTGGGCATTTGTAAATCCTGGGGCTGAAGGGAAAACACGTTGATTTTTCCCTTTCGGCTCATTTCAAAATACCAAAAGAAACAATTTTTATTTTTCCCAAACTTAGTTAGCTGTAGGAAATTAGAGGGATTTAAAATTTGCCCCTTTTAATAAAACTGCAAAAAACCCTTTCCTACCTTTTTAAATTTATATCGTTCTGAACTGAAGCGAAATGCTGGGGGTAAGCGAGCAAAGAGGGGGGTAGGACATGGAGGTAGAGGGACGAGAGAAAGGTGCTCCTTCCGGTGCGGCATAACACGCAACCACGGATCGTCGGTTTAGGACCCAGGCTTGTCATCGCGGGTCCGGCCCTGTGAACTCATAACGAACAGCGTCGCCAACTGTTCTTCAGTGGTTAAAGCAACCGCATCCAGTAGTCTTACTCTTGTCCTCCATCACGGCCACAAAATTTCATCATCATCTCGTCCATCCGTCCCGCGAAGGAGCCCAAATGCCAACCGTTTCCCCCCCTGTGGATAAACCATTTTTTCAAGACCCCTTTTATGACAAAATGCGGGTTGGGGGAGAAGGCATTTCGAAAGATCAAGACCAAAGAGGGGATTTTGTTGCTTGTGCCCAAATTTCGATGCCATAGAGGAGGAGAAGAAGCCGGCAATCGGAAAAACCCGGCGGTCGGGGAAAGCCCTTCAGTGCTTGTTTCTTGAGCCCGCAGCTCCCGGATGCAGAATTCAAACGAGGAAGTCCCCTGTTTGATGATGATGATGATGGACGTTGCGGGCCCAAAGTGGGCTTTTCAGCAGAATTTGCTTGGAGCGGTCACACTGGACGAGGAGGAAAAAATGGGGTATGTCAACGGGGCCCGCCTCAAAAAGGGAGAGGGTGGTCGCAAAAGTCCGCTGAGATTATTCTGCCAGCCACGATCAGCGGAAACACCGCTCCTTGCTTATCGCCGTCGAAAAGGTCCAGGACCTCTAAAGCCTGGGCCTTTTTCGAGCAAGCCTCTGATTCACCCAGCGATGTCATATGCCACCTTTGCCGTAAACACATCAGTAGAGGGAAGAATCTTAGGTGTATAACTAACACCAACATGTCTAGTCACATGCAACGAATGCATGAGTTGAAATGGAGGTAACACTTTGCAACACCGATCCCGAGCTTCCAATCACTGTCACACCCTCTATCTCCGCCTCCTCCTCCTCCACCACAACCAAGCGTTTCTCAGCTGCCCATGTCTCTCAGAGTCATGAGCAAGGATCAGCCTCCGCTTCAGCCTCCAACGTCGCCCGAGTACCACCAGCACCACCAGAAACCCATCCTACCCCTTCTCCTTCCACCAGTTTTACCTGCACGCCGTACAGCGGCCAGTCTAGCAGCCAGCCTTCTGTCTACCAGGTTTGGGAGCAGAAGAAACACTTTAACCCAAACCATCCCAAAGCCAAAAGCCTGAATGTTAGCATTGCCAGGCTTTTGGCCATGGAAATGTTGCCTTTCCGTCTGGTGGACACAGATGGGTTCTGACACGTCATGGCCCTTGCCTGCCCCCAATCCCAAATGCCGTGCAGGCATTTCATTTCCAGAAAAGCCATCCCTGCCCTGGCCAGCAACGTGTCATCTAAAATTTCAAGCGCGTTGTCTGCATCTGTGTCCGGCAAAGTCCATCTGACCACCGATACATGGACTAGTAAGCATGGCTAAGGCCACTACATCTCAGTGACAGCTCACTGGGTGAGCTGGGTGGATGTCTCTGGTGGTAATGGTGGCTCTCAGGCTCGGCGCACGCTCTTCAAAACCGTAGGGATGGTGCAGGGTTCTTTCCCCCTAGGTCCACTGGTAGCATCATGTGCCCATAGAAACCAGGCCGTGTTGAAATTAATCTGTCTTGGAGACCGTCAACACAAAGGTCAGGATCTGTGGATGGCTCTTTGCAATGAGACCGAGCGCTGGCTGGGTGACAAGAACCTTGTGCCAAGCAAGGTGGTGTGCGATAACGGTCGAAATCTCCTGGCCATCCATAAGATCGGTAGGCTCGAGCACATCCCTTGCTTGGTACACGTCATGAACCTTGTCGTCCAGAAATTTCTAAAGCGCTACTCGGGTCTGGACTGCCTGCTGAGGAAGGCTCGAGGTCTGAGCTCACACTTCCGCTGTTTGCACCCTGCTTCGTCCCGCCTGGCTGCATTGCAGCATCAGCTCGGCCTCCCTGTCTCATTGTTGACGTGGCAACACGCTGGAATTCCACCTTCCACAAGTTTAGAGCGATGGTGGCAGCAGCGCAATGGCATTACGCAGTACAAAGTGTCACATGGCCTGACAAGCAGTGGTGGAGGCAGGTGAAAGAGCTCTGCACCATCCTTGCCAGTTTTGAACAAGCCGCCAAAATGGTCAGTGCGGACAATGCCCTTGTCAGCCTGAGCATTGTGGTGATCTTAGTTCTGGAATGATCGTTGGACACTCTGAAACAGCAGGTCCCACCAGTGACAGAGGAGGAGACGGACACAGATGCGGACATGGAGCCTTTCTCTCCGTCGAATCCAGAAGGCCCGACAGTTTCACAACTTTATCGGTCTTCATTAGGCAGTGGTTCGGGGTCCAGAGCTAGTGCAAGGTGGCGCATCATCTGAGGTAAGTCAGGGCTGTGTTGAAGCTGTGCCGGAGGAATCGGAGGAGGAGGAGGATGAGATATTCCTGGACACCGACGTTACCGATGTCCCTGCCTTGGAAAGAGGTTGGCATGGATTTGAGGCGGAAGAGGAAGTTGAGGAAGATCAGTTTGCTAGTGCCCCTCGACCCAGAGGCTTGGGAAATCAAGGCTCCATCTCTCACATGAGTGCTTGGATGCTCCATTTCCTCCAACATGATCCTCGCATTAAGGCCATCAAACTGAACAACAGTTATTGGGTGGCCACACTCTTCGATCCCCGCTACAAAGCAAAACTCATCACTTTCCTTCCACCAACCCAAATAGAGAGTAAAATGCAGGAATTAGAGACCGTGCTGATTGATCAACTGGAGACATCTGTTGCGTCTGCTTCACGTTCTTCAAATGTCACGGTGGAACAACATCAGCAACGTGACAGCAGTAGAGTGCCAAGTAGCCACAACAGCAGCAGGCATTGTGGCAGAAGCCTAATGGGTGACCTCTGGCAATTCTTATTTACCACCTCACCAACGTATTTAATGCAGGGCACAAATACAACACACAGAGACTGGCTTAAGATCATGGTGCACGACTATCTGCGTCTCAAACACCATGTTTTTGGTATGTTCCGGACCCAATCAACTTCTGGGTATCCAAAATGGATGAATGGCCCGATCTCACTCGCCACACCATAGAGGTGTTGTCCTGCCCAGCAGCCAGCGTCATGTCTGAGCGGACCTTCAGCACAGCTGGAGAAGTCATTACAGACAAATGCAGCCACTCACTGTAACTCGGGCCCTGCTAGCTGAACCTGCGTGTTAATAGATGACGGACGCCAGTCCTTGCTCTCACCACACCCACTGTAAGTCTGGCCCTGCCAGCTGAACCTGCGTGATCCACGTTTACAGCCTCACCCACCCTTTAAACAGTAATTTCCTTCAACTCACTTGAAAGTAGAATGCAGGATTTTCAGACAGGCCTTGTTGACCTACTGGCGACATCTGTTTCATTTGCTTCACATTCTAATGTCACGGTGGAACAATGTCACCAGTAGAATGGCAAGTACCTCTAGCCGCAGCAGTATTGGAAAACGAGTTTTTTTTTAAATATAGTTTAAATTTCTTAATTGCAAATTTTCTGCTGATGGTCCATAAGGGCACCAGTGCGGGTTTTTTGGGTAATGCTGCATTACAGGATATGGATAGTCAAAGTCCATTTCACTAAAATACTGCTTCAAAGACTACTTTCTTCCGGCACTTTTTAATCTGGGGGTCATGCAGGTTTGAGGGTCATGCTGTGGCCCAGGACAGTTATAGTCAATGTCCAATTCAAGTAAAATGGTGGTTCAAAGACTCCTTTTTCCGGCACTTTTAATCTGTGGGTCAGACAGTTTTAAGGGTCATGCTGCGGTCCAGGACCGGCATAGTCAATGTCCAGTTCAACTAAAATGGTGGTTCAAAGACTACTTTTTACAGCACTTTTTAATCTGTGGGTCAGACAGGTTTAAGGGTCATGCTGCGTTCCAGGACAGGGATAGTAAATGTCCAGTTCAAGTAAAATGATGGTTCAAATAATACTGCCTTCTGGCACTTTTTAATTTGTGGGTCATGCAGGTTTAAGGGTCATGCTGTGGTACAAGACAGGGATAGTGAATGGTCTGTGACTTTTTTCTGACTCTTGTTGCCTAATTGTCTGTAGCACGTATCCAGTTTACTATTGTGGATGTTAATTCCAGCTTCTCCAGCCCTGTTTGGGTGTAAGAATGAAGGTGTTGTTCCTCTCCCATAGACTTTAATGGTCATCGGCGATAATCTGTTATCGACTATCGGATATCGTCATGATAATTGCCGATATCGACTATCGAATCGATAATGATAGTTGACACAATCGCTCATCACTAATTATAAGTAACACCCGAAACACACTGCTTCTGTGTGTAACATCATGGGAAAGTCTAAAGAAATCAGCCAAGATATTAGGGAGACAATTGTGGACGTGCACAAGTCTGATCATCCTTGGGTGAAATTTCCAAATACCTGAAGGTGCCTCGTTCTTTGGTACAAACAATTATACACAGTACAAACAAGATGGGAATGTCCAGACATCATACTGCTCAGGAAGGAGATGGCTTCTGTGTCTCTGAGATGAACGTGCTTTGGTCTGACATGTGCATATCAACCCAAGAACAAAAGCAAAAGACCTTGTGAAGATGCTGGCGGAAGCCGATAAGATTGTGTCCTTAACCAAAGTGAAACAAGTACCGAATTAACATGGGCTGAAAGGCCACTCTGCTAGAAAAAAGCCATTACTCCAAAAGAAACATATAAAAGCCAGATTAATGTTTGCAAATTCACACAGGTACAAAGACCTACACTTTTAGAGCCATGTCCTGTGGTCTGACTAAACTAAAATTGAACTGTTTGGCCATAATGACCATTGTTACATGTGGTGGAAAAAGGGAGAAGCTTAGAAGCCTAAGAACACCATCCCAACTGTGAAACACAGGGGTGGCAGCATCATGCTGTAAGGTTGTTTTGCTGCAGGAGGGACTGGAGCACTTCACAAAATAGATGGCATTATGAGGAAAGAAGATTATGGATAACATGTATATAGGAAGGCGCATCAAAGTGAACAGTCGAGTCTCATATGTAGTGTATAATGCGCCTGATGTATGAAAGGGGTTTTTGTGCGTTCATAAATGGTGTGTAAATGGTGTGTTAGGCACATAACGGAACTTAGGCGCATTAATAACATACAATAAAAGCGATACCAGTAGGAGAGCTCATTCGTATTAAACGTGCTTGCTCTCAAAAAACAGTTTACGTTAAACAATCAATGGAGGCTATTAACAGATTAAAATAAAGAGGTTATCCTCAATGGACTTTAAAACATGCAGAAAACATTGTTGATAAAAACAATAGAAATAATTTATTAAGTCAAGAAAAAACATGTAGATTTAAGGAAAAAAATGATATTGGTGTAACCTTTTCTACAATGTATAGTAATCAATATAAGGACATTGTCAAAATAATAAAAAAAAAAATCTACCTATATTGTATCAAGATGATATTTTGTTGGACATTGTAAAACAAGGGTGTAATTTTGTGTCAAAAAAGGGACGTACACAGCGATCGACATTATCTCCCAGTTTGTTTGAAGAAAATAGCAATAACATCGATTACATTTTATATGCATAAAATTACCCACCTGCAAATTCCGTTCTTCCCTTTCTCTTTTGAAATTAATGTGCATATAAATTGTGAAAGCACTTTTGTTGTATATTGCATTAGTTGTACTACATGCGATAAGAAATATGGGTGACATGTATGAACGGGATTTATACCTGTTTTCTGGCGTATCCTGCGCCTCACGGGTCCGAATCCCCTGTCGGACGCAGGGATGCGATGTTAGGCGCAGCGTTCGCCACTTTCGGATGCGCCTCACATGAAGGGGCGTGTAATGGGCGCGGTGTGGGCGTTCCTGGGCGGGACCCGGCGCGTTCGAAAACTCTGAGGCATGTACGATCGCGGGTCAGCAAAGTGCGGCGCATTGCAGCGCTCTCCAGCTCCGACAGGCAGACCTAGTTGATTCTGGTCTAAATGATCCGGCGGAGGCAAAGTGAAGCGAGAACATAACATGAGAGGAAACATAGAAGATCGCAACAGAAATTTAAAGTTAAAAGAGGCGCGGTTATTTGGACCAATGGGAGAGAGAGCGACACTCTTATGGGTTTTCTAATGCAATCTATAAGAAAACTGTACATGGCCGAAATCAAATGATAAGACTCCCGAAGTTGTACCGATCTCTATATAAAATAACCAATAATATGGGGGTAACGAAAAAAGAAATATTAATTCAATAAATTCATTTTGATTTCTTTATTTTCGTTACACCCATACTATTGATCAGTGGCTAACGAAAATAAAGAAATAAAAATGAATTTATTGAATTAATATTTTTTTTTTCGTTACTCCCATTGGTCCAAATAACCGCGCCTCTATTAACCTAGCCAATCACAAACAGAGCTCGCTCTGCATTTCTTTTCCCCATAGAACTCTATGAGAAGGTAGCTCAGCCGCTGATTGGCTAAGCAGGACGAGCCCCTCTTCCCCCAACCAATCACAGTATGAGAATATTTTCCCATAGACAGTAATAACTTTTAGGGCGCTCTTCTATCGCGCCCTTCTTTCTCCATTCAAAATAGACGCACTACATATGATTGGTGGATTCATATCTGCCGCCTGGGCTCAAGCAATCAGTATTGGAAAACGAGTTGTTTTTAATATAGTTTATTTCTTATTGCGAAATTTTCTGCTGATGGTCCATAAGGGCACCTGTGCGGGTTTTTGGGTCATGCTGCATTACAGGATATGGATAGTCAATGTCCATTTCACTAAAATACTGCTTCAAAGACTGCTTTCTTCCGGCAATTTTTAATCTGTGGGTCATGCAGGTTTGAGGGTCATGCTGTGGCCCAGGACTTTTCAGCTCTTTTCTGCCTTTTTTACTGTATTTTGAACTGTCCCGCCTTTTCATTTGATTGATCCATACTTCTCCATAGCTTATAATGGGTCACTGTCGCTCCTATTCTGATTGGTTGGTTTCTGCTGACCAATGAGAAGAGCTTAAAGAATTTGAATTACTGTATTTCCCGGCAATTCTCTATATCCCAATTCCTGATGTAGCGCCGGTCTCGGCGACAAACGCGTTGTTAGGGATTTGATTGATTTATGTTTATAGAAGGTTTCAGCTCTTTTTCAGATAATATTTTACACCTAATAAAAATGATTTTTTTAATCATACTCCATGCCGCACGGCGCTGAGAGCCAAGATTTCATTGCCCCGATCTGGCCATAGACTACAATGGGACAAGTAGCTCGCGCTCTGATTGGCCGGGATAGCCAAGCCCCCGCTAGCTCAACCAATCAGCTCTTTTCTGCATTTTTACTGTATTTTGAACTGTCCCGCCTTTGATTTTGATTGGTCAATATTTCTCCATAGGTTATAATGGGTCCCTGTCGCTCCTATTCTGATTGGTTGGTTTCTGCCGACCAATGAGAAGAGCTTAAAGAATTTGAATTACTGTATTTCCCGGCAATTTCGAATATCCCAATTCCAGATGTAGCGCCGGTCTCGGCGACAAACGCGTTGTTAGGGATTTTATTTATGTATGTTTATAGAAGGTTTCAGCTCTTTTACAGAGAATGTTTTACACTTAATAAAAACGATTTATTTACTAATACTCCATGCCGCGATGCGCTGAGATTTCAGTGCCCCGATCTCTCCATAGACTACAATGGGAGAAAGTAGCTCGCGCTCTGATTGGCCGGGATTGCCAAGCCCCCGCTAGTTCAACCAATCAGCTCTTTTCTGCATTTTTACTGTATTTTGAACTGTCACGCCTTTGAATTTGATTGGTCAATACTTCTGCATAGGTTCTAATGGGTCCCTGTTGCTCCTTTTCTGATTGGCCAGGATTGCCAAGCCCCCGCTAGCTCAACCAATCAGCTCTTTCCTGCATTTTTACTGTATTTTGAACTGTCCCGCCTTTGATTTTGATTGGGCAATACTTCTCCATAGGTTATAATGGGTCACTGTCGCTCCTATTCTGATTGACTGGTTTCTGCCGAGCAATGAGAAGAGCTTACAGAATTTGAATTACTGTATTTCCCGGCAATTTTCTATATCCAAATTCCCGATGTAGCGCCATTCTTGATTTTTGGAAAGTGTTTTTATTTATGTATTTTTTTAGTAGGTTTGAGCTGTTTTTCAGAGAATGTTTTCCATCTAATAAAGGCGATTTTTTTAATCATACTCACTGCCGCTCGGACATCTTTAATGATTTCTTGCTGTTTTCCAGCCTGTCTCGAATCGTAATGCATGTTAGGCGCAGTCCCGCACTGCGCCTAAGTCCCGCACTGCGCCCCAAACACTGGCTAGGTGCGGTGGACTTTACACCGCATGTATGAGCGCACCTCCTCGGACGGCGAATATGAGGCGCAGTCCCACACTGCGCCTAAGTCCCCGCACTGCGCCCCACACACTGGCGGAGCGCGGCGGACTTAACACCGCATGTATGAGCGCATTACGTCGGGCGGCGAATCTTAGGTGCAGTCCCGCACTGCGCCTAAGTCCCGCTACGATTAAGGAAGCACGCTTCCGAAACGAGTCAGCGTCCTAGTCATCTCGATCCACCAGTCGCATGCACAGTGCTCCTCCATGCTTGGGTAACTTTGGACTTGTTCATTATTGGACATTTAAACCATTTTTTTTTTTTATTTGTTTAAGAATAAAGTATAACATTTTTTATATTTACAACGTTGGACATGTAGCGGACATCTTTTCTTCTATTCCATATGGTTAACACGAGGCAGTATATGTGTCTGGCTCTGTCTTTATGAGTTTGCATCAACCAGGTGAGCGGACTGATTTTTGTATTTTTGTATTTCTGGACTAAGTCCCGCACTGCGCCTCACATACTGACGAGGTGCGGCGGACTTTACACCGCATGTATGAGCGCACCTTGGCACCGACATACATGAGGCGCAAATTTCGCCGGAAAACTGGCGGAAACATGCGCTCCGACGGGGCGAGATTCATACATATCGCCCTATGTGTGTTGCACCACCAGAAGGCTCTGTCGTAGAATAGTGGAACATGTCTATGTTGTTAACAACGCTAAGGAATGAAATATTTCAGGAGCTTCAAAACACTTTTGTGAAGTGCACAATTCAGATGTATCGTCTATGTGTTTTTTTTTGGAGTAGAAAAAATCATGAATCAGCAAAGAAATGAAGACCGGTAAAAAGAACTCTAGTTGAGAGAAGCATTCTGGATATTCCATTTGGATACTAGATACCCCAATGGACTCAATTATAAAAATGATCTATTATATATTTATGACTCAGGATTGTGATTTATCTATTCCTTTTAACCCAACCAATCGTTTACAATTAATAATTTATTATATTTTTGTAAACACACATATGTTTATATTCTCAATATTATTTTCAGTTACTTGGCTTTCAGGTTCAGTGCTTTCGTATGGATTTATGATTTATATTATTGGTTAATTTATTCAGGATTTCCATTGGTTCACATTCCAACACACTTGCACTTAACCTGGCAAGCCTTGCCATTTTTTGTTTAGGCAATGAATAAGAGATAACATTTCTCGAAACGCGTCTACCATTTATCTATTTTACTGTTTCCATCATGAGGCTATATTATGAAGACATCATGTTTAAAGAAGATGGAATAAAGTTTTCAAGTTTTATATTTATATGTGGTGCTGGACTTCAACGTTCTTTGATCGTGTTATGCATTAGTAATGCGCCTAACATGTATAAAGGCTATAAATGGGCTGGAAATAATAGAAAAATCATTAGAATAGCATGTCAGTGAATAGAAATTATGGTGCTGATCCTGCTTGGAGGACCACAGGTCCCAGCAAGTCCTGTGGTGTGCTGGCTCTTGCTGTATGTGGAATAAAGGGTGAGAGCAGCAAAAATACATTTAAAATTTACTGTAGTCAAAAATAATTTTAAAACTCTGAACAACATCATCAGTGGGTTATTTGATGTAAAATTAATTTTAGATTCTTTTAATTTTAAATGCATTTTATTAAATTTAACTCATTTAATTTTATATAGTTTGATAATTATTAGAAATTACTTTTTATTAATGTACTGGTGTAAGTTGAGAAGTATTGGGCATTTTTGCCCCTTACAGCAAATCTAGCTTCACTTCGACAGGCTCAGACAGACCATATTGAAATAGGTCTGCCTGTCGGAGAAGTAATGCGCCTAGTTTTGCCAAGCCACATTCATATATGTATCTAATCTTACGAATTTGGTGTGACACACCTCCATAATGCCCCTAGAATGCCCCCCGAACACCCCTTCATGTTAGGCACAATCGAAAGTGTTGAGTCATATTAACAAAGCGCCAAACACATAGAGTAAGAAAAATAGACCACGTAGTCAGCTCAGTTAGGTGCATTGTACGCCAGAAAAGGGGTGAAAAACCCTTTCATACATGTCGCCCTATGTGTCAATACTGAAGCAACATCTCAACACATCAGCCAGGAAGTTAAAGCTTGGGTGGAAATGGGCCTTCCAAATGGACAATGACCTGAAGAATACTGCCAAATTAGTTACAAAGTGACTTAAGGATAACCAAGCCAATGTCTTGGAGTGGCCATCAAAAAGCCCTGATCTCAATCTTATCGAAAATTTATGGGCAAAGATGGAAAGGCAGGTGCGAGCAAGGCAACCAACAAACATGGCCAGTTCTGTCAGGAGGAATGAGCCAAAATTCCTACAAACTATTGTGAGAAGCTTGTGGAAGGATATCCAAAACATTTGACCCAAGTCATACAGTTTAAGGTCAATGCTATCAAATACTAATGAAATGTATGTAAACTTTTGACTTTGCAGAAAGTAATAAAATGCCTTAAAAAGATCTCTCTCATTATCCTGGCATTTGGCAAATATTAATAATTTTGGTAATCCTGATTTACCTAAAACGGGTAAAGTTTATTCTGATTTCATGTCAGAAAGTGAGAAAAACATGCATATGTGTCTTTTCATATAATATGTGTGTAAACTATACATTACAAAGCTTCTTATTTTTGCTTGTACTGTTAATTTATTAACAGTTGTGTTTTAATTCGAGCTATGATTTAACATGAAAATAGGTCAGTTGTTTTTATTGATTTTTGAAATTTTATAAAACTGGTTAGATAAGATGAGAATTCATATCTATTCATAATTAGGCTACTTTAACCCAAATTTCATTTTATGCATACTGATATTGGGTATCATAAAGCTGTTACCACACTCTGAGATGGGGTTCATGGTTTTCACCTAACTGACAAAAGGGTCTGTGGAATAAAACAGGTTTAGAACCCTTCATATAGGGTATAAATAGAGCAATGAAGAGATCTTTGTATTGACCATAGACATAAATATATTTAGCAGGTAAGTTTTACATGGATTTTCCCTTTCCTTGTATATGTGCTTAAATGTATTAGTGTTAAACTTATTTTGCCTCTTCTTTACCAGCCTAAGCCTCAAAGTAATCCAGATGCATTGTTAATGGAATATTGTCCTATTTTGTGTTATTTACTGACAGTGTAGTATCTGAAAAAAAATTATATTTTACATTGCAATTTCTTACAAGTTTATCAATAAATATATTGAGTATGTCACATTTCTACGATAGTTACTCATCCACATGCACACATTTTCCTGTAGTCCAAGCATTTTTACTTAATGTACCAACCTATGTAGTACAGTATCAAGTATAGTGGCATACTTTAACATCAATAAACACACAGCAGTCCAGTATAGAACGTACCTACTCATAGAAACTAAGGGCCACATGTATGAAAACTGTCTAGGTCTAAAACTCTCTTTGTTGCCCATAGCAACCATTCAGAGCACCCCTGTCATTTCTTATAGTGCTCTGAAAAAATGAAAGTGGCACTCTGAGAGTTTTAGACCTAGACAGTTTTCATACATGTGGCCCCAATTGTTTTAGTTTGACAGGACCTATCCCTCATAAATCCATGCTAATATACAGTTAGGTACTTCTGTTACTCACAGTAAAGGTTGAGAGATTTGAGCAAAACGGATCAATTGAATCCCAAAATATCAGAAATTATAGTCTGTCTAATTATTTTTAATTCCTTTGGAAAATGGTGGATATAGCATCTTGTGAATTGTCTGTTTTAATCTTTTTAAGGCAGCACTTCACTTCTTCCTGACAGGCAGCATGTAATGACATGTTTACTTTATCTCTCTGCATTTCGCCTCATATTAAATTTTCCTTCATGAGCAAAGTGGAAAAATTGTTTAAATGAAATTGTTTAATGAATAAGATTTAAAGATGTAAATTGCACATCAACAGGCAAATTAGTAAAATTGTAAAGATACTTTTGTTCCTGTAAATATTTTCACGGCATTCCATTATTATTTGATTATATAAGTTGTTTTTACATTATAAATATTTCTATATCTCATTATAAAAGTAATAAAATTAGATCTGCACATTTTTTTTCCAGAATTGCTCGCCGGAACATTAGTGAGCAGTTCCCAATTTTTCTTACACTTTTCTGTTTGTTCTCAGTCTTCCAGATATGTTTTTGATACATTAGTCGCTTTGTTACTGTTGGGTACTCTGTACTAATTCCCCACCGGGACATTTTTTAGCAGTGTGGGCAGACAGATAAGAATTTATAGTGGTTTCATTTACATGCAAGGGTAGTTTTTCATCTTGGATTGACACTTGATATGCAACTGGGAATTGCTGTATTCTTAGCTGTTACACTCTCAGAATTCACAATTATACATGGATTGCCATGATTAGCATTTGTTTACTTGAGCTGCCAAGTGCAAGCAGTTGTAAGGCCTATGTGGCACTTCTGTTATACTTGAACAATGTAATTTCATAAATTTAAACAAAACCATTTTCATCATAGTAAATAAGGACTCCCAGTAGAGAACTCATTAGATTTTGTGTCTAGTTATAATTTTGACTACTACGTAAACACAATCTAATACTTATATTTTTTTTCTGTACATCGCAGTTACATAATGCACAAAGTATGGGAAGCTGTTTTCAAGTTGTTTTTTGCACATCGTAGTTACATAGTAACAGTTTGTAAGGCTGAAAAAAGGGCAGAATCCATCCAGTT
Organism: Phyllomedusa bahiana; assembly: GCA_025379985.1. Taxonomy (NCBI): domain Eukaryota; kingdom Metazoa; phylum Chordata; class Amphibia; order Anura; family Hylidae; genus Phyllomedusa; species Phyllomedusa bahiana. Next base: position 28,106 of record JAODAL010012658.1, read on the forward strand.
CAGCCTATTGTTCTATTGTGTTGATCCAGAGGAAGACATAACCCCCCCCCCCCCCCCCCCCCCTGAGGTAGAAGTCAATTGTCTTCATTTTAGGGGGAAAAAATCCTTTCTGGTTCTAATCTGGCAATCAGAATAAATCATTAGATCATTGACCCTTCTCCAGAATCCTAGTCACTATAACTTGTTATATTATTGCACTCTAGATATGCATCCAGATCCTTTTTTGAACTTTAGTAGTGAATTCCATGACAAGTTCCTTGGCGGAGTTTCCATAGTTCATGTCTTACAAGAAGAACCCCTTTCTAATTTTTATAAAATTTTTTCTTTAAGATGAGGGGATTTACCAAAAAAACATTTAAACAAAATTTATTATGTCCCCAACCCATCTTTTCTCTAAACTAAATAACCTAATCTTGCTAATCTTTCGGGGTTTTGCAGTCCACCCAGTCCTTTTATTTTTTTTGTTCCCTAACTTTGAAATGTTAAGCTCTAAAATGTCTTTCCTGTGCATGGTGCCCAAAACTGTACACAAAAAACCATGTGTGGTCTAACCAGTGCCTTGTATAATGGGAGAATAATGTTCTCATCATGTGCATCTATGCCCCTTTTAATATGCCCCTTATTCTGTGTCTGTTGTTTTATCTGTATGTGACCATTCAATATTAATAATGTATTTCGGTATGAGTAACACTCCGACCTTAAAGCCAAGTGAAACCAATCTATAAAATCTCAATTTATTAGTTGTAGGCAGTTCATTTGTTGCTGATGTGTGACAATGAACAATGGACATTACATTTCTCATTTGTGCAAAGAATACTGTATGGGGGGGGCGTGGCTTGCCATGTAAGCGAGCAGACGCAGCCTGTTGGCCCCTTTCCGGGACCTGTTTTAAAAAAGATTTGGGCGTAAGAATGGCGAAACCGGGGCAAAAAAGCAGACAACACCTCTGGAACACCTGGAGAATCCAGGACTCTCTATACAATTTTTTTCCCCCGCTGGGGGCGGGAGGACACCGGCGTTTTTCCCGCCAGGGAGTGCCGGCCCCATCTTGCCCCCCCCATCAAACCCGCACCCCCCCCGGGTATCAGACCGGAGACCAGCGCAAAAGAGTTCAGCCCGCCCCCAAGCTACCTCTCCCCCGGGATCTGCAGCCTACTCCGGATCGAAGGGGGGCCCCGGGAAAAGGCCGGTCTCCCCAGCCCCTGCCCCTCTGAACAGGGGGTCGGCCCCGACAAGCAAGGATTGGGGGGAACGGGCAGCTCAGCCCAGGCCCTGAAGCAACGGCCCAGGTCAGTGCCGAAGATAATGGGCATCCCCTGCCCCACAGGGAAAGGGGGGACCCCCGAGCCAAATCCCATAAATAGGGGAGATCAGCTTTTGCAGGGCTCCCAAAAGGATCCCTTTACCCCCACCAATCAGATGCTATCCAAATTTAGGGGGGCCTTTTGGGTAAATCCCCCCATACCCAAACCCAATTGGGCTCCAAGACCGCAGCTAACAAAATGCCCCCCTCAGATCCCACCAAATGCCTAATTGGGGAAACCCCACCGCAAAGCATGTGTTGTGGAGGTCAATGCCAGCCCCCCAGCCCCCTTTCCCTTTCGGGTTGGGCAGTTGCTATCCCTGCAGGGGCCCCGAGGGGGGCCAAGAGCCCTTCAAAGAAGGAAAAAAGGCTTAGCCTTGAACTGGATGGCCCAGACCTTTCTTTTAGACATCCACTGTCCTAAAGCGGGAACAGCAAAACACTTGCTGTGTATCGGGACACCCCCCATTTCAGCCTAGACAGAACACAGAAGCCTGGGCACCCGGACCCTTTAGGGGAGTCTGACGCGGCTTAGCGCGGTGGCGGGCCCCAGTTAAGGGGGGAGGAGGGCTTGGAATGCGACCCCCCCCCTGGCCCATGGGCCTCCCCCCCCTGAACGTGGGGTTTTAGCGAACACCATGAAGTTCCAGCCCCCGCCCCACCCAATCCAAAAATGGGGCCTCATGGGCTTCAAGCCCGGACTCTTCTACCTGGGGGGGGAAGCCCGGTCCGCCCTTCTGAAAGCGGCAACCCTCTGCACCCCATATCGCAATCGCCAAATGGGACATTTGACACCCAGCCTCTTCAACTCATTCCTCCCGAGGTCCCCCGCGGGCCCGGAATCCCCCCCTAAAACCCGTCCCCTTCTCTCGTTACTCAAAGCGGGATATCAATTATGGCTAAAGAAATGCAGCAGGCCTGGCGACAAGAACTGAAACCAGTTCAATCAAATGTAACAGACCTCCAGATTAGGGGAAAATTAGAAAAAGTAGGAATCCACGACCAGTTCTATTGACCTGAAAAACGCGGGGTTCTGAAAAATTTCTCGTCATCTACAACTATCCCTGCACCTAGCGTTTAAAAAAAAAAACGGAATGCCGCAAAAATGTCGGCGGGGGCCTTCCCGGGGAAACTGTAAGAGGGCGATGTTTTCGACTTTGAAAAAAATTTTCAAATCTTTTTAGGAGCCCGGTTGAAACATTCAAAATTTGTGGGGCCAAGGGCACTGCGCCCACAAAGTCTAGACGTCAACCGACCGCGGGATGTGATTTGTCGGATACATCACTATTCCATTAAGGAGGAGATTATGAGAAAAGCCCGCCTAATGCCACAGGTGGAACATGAAGGGTAAAGTTGGGACTTTTTCCCAGACCTACCCCGCTGTACCCTGGGAGAAGCAGCGTTTAAAACCGTTCTAGCGCTTCCAAACAAAAAAACCCCGGGGTTCCCGTTTCCCTCCAAGTGAAACACCAAAGGGGCTCTGGTCCCATCCCGGCGATTCCCAATTCCTTGCACCCCTGGTTTCCCCCCTATATCAGCTGTTTGGGAAACCCAGCCCGCCCCCCCAAACCCTGGGGGATCCCTTTCCCTTTTAAAGAAACCACCCTTCCAGAATCCCAATGTCTACACCGAAATCACAGAGGATGAGACGGCGCTTGGGAAGTCCTGACAGTCAGCCCCCAGACAGAAACCGCACCGCGATTGTATTTTTTCCTTGATGAATATCCACTTGTAGGGGTGTTCTGATAGTTCTCCTGCTCCTGATGACGGTGATGTATCTGTCTCTATGCTGTAATCTTCGCCAGGTCATCCCCATTGGTTGAAAAGTCATATATCATTGTGACCCCCTTCTTATACCATAGCTTAAGGATATTTCCCTTCTTATACCTTGACCCTCTTAAAACAGGGTTTTGATTTTTCCCCTTTTCTTTTGGCCCCCTTTTTGGATCCTCCCGCGATTTGGCGGAACTTTGCCACTCTCGGCCCATTTACCCCCCGGCATTTTCCCTTCTCCTACCCCCTTCCCCATTTCCTCTCTTCCCTCCTTTTTTCTTTTTTCCTTTTCCTCCTTCCTTCCCCTACCCCCCTTGCCCCTTTGTCCTCCCCTCCCCCATTCCCCTCCCATCCTCCCTTTTTCCCCCCCCCTTCTTCCCTTTCCACAACCCTCCCTCCCCCCCTTTTTTTTTTTTTTTTTTTCTTCTTTCTTCTCCCCCCTTTTTTCCCTCCCCCCCCTTCCGCTGGACGGGGACGTGACCTATTTACTATTTACGTACTCATCCCCCGAAACCTCCACAATTTCGATACCCGTTTTCTCATTAACAGACCCCCTAATTACTATGTTTTGTGAGAACAAAAGGTTTCGCAGTTATTAGCTGCACTCTTTAAAAGCTTTGGCCCTTTGTTTCAGGCCCCCAGTTCTTTTTGTTATTTTTTGTTAAATTCCGTTTTTGGCTTTTTTGGGCAGGCCAGGGGAATTTTTTCCCCTTTATCTTGGGGGTTTGCTATACAACTTGTTCTTACGGCCAAAAGGCTAAAATCCGATTACTACCCTTTTTGTTAAGGGGTTTTATCCCCCCAGAAAAGTTTACAAAATTTGTATACTTAACAAAAGAAATCTCAGTTTTTGTGCATTCAGGGACCCTCTTTTGCTTCCCACCTTTAAACTTATCACAACCGATACTTCCCCCGCTGGTGCCCAAATAGTGCTTGTTGCCAAGGGAAAAGGGGGAGCCATTTTTTTTCATAAACCCCTTCCCTTACCCTCCTAACAGTTTAAAAACGAGGGGCTAGGTCCCTTTTCGTGAAATTTAGTTTTCAGGGGCCCAAATCTTATCTAGCGAATGTTTATTTCCCCCCCCCCGGAAAATTTTTTTTCTAACTAAAACCCCTTTACAACTCACTTTTTTTGCCCCAAGGCCAACTATCCATGTGGTGATCTGAAACTTGCCGAAAACCTCTCCTGGACACCCCCAGGGGGGGTTCGTCGACAGCCTTCCCTACTCTCAACAAAGTGCGGAGAGGCTGTACGAACTTAATATTGTGTTGGAATTCTCACCGCGGATAGGGATTACACATTTTTTTTTTCTTTCCCCCCCAATCAATAGCAGATTGATTTTATTTTTCCCCAACCCTTTCTCTCCTTTATGTGGTTCGCCTCGGTGGGGAAAATTATTCATAGATCATGCACCGGTCCTTGTGATTTGCCCTACACATACAAGCTTCGGAAATTTTCCTGGAAACTGAACGAATCATTATTGTTGATTTTCATTATTATGACTTACAACAAACAAATTGATTTTTTACTTTTTTGCATAATCGGTTCCACCTCCCCACAGATTCAGTGGGGGGCCCCCAAAGTGCACGTTGGGGGGGAGTTTTATAAAACATGGGTCGCGTTCAAGAGGGGGGGCCTCTCTAGATCCCCTCCCCTTTTTCAACAAACTAAACTCGTTGGAATCCTTTTCACAAATCGAAGGGGGAGTCTGACTGAGACTCCAAAAAAAGGCATGAGATTTTTCCAGTTAATGGGAAAAAAAAAAAGATATCGCCGATCTGCTCCCCGAGTTCTTACTGGGTAAAAAACCAGGTAAAATTTTCCCCCACGTGCTTAGGATAAAAAGGGCAGTCTTTTTGTCCCCCCTCAAGACCTGGAAGGGCGGAAGCCCCCTGCGGGGGATATTTTTTCACCTTTCAATTTATATTACTCCTCCCCCTATAATTCCCCCCTTCCCCAATTAGACATATCTACTTCAGCATGAGAAAAAGGCCTGCCCCTGGCCCGACCCCTCCCCCGCTTCTGGAAGGGAAACCATTAAGGGGGAGCCCCGACCCCCATTCTTCCCCAAACCCTGGTAAAAAACCCGGTCCGGGCGGCTTACAGTTTGTTCTATAAACCCTGAGGGGGAAGCTTCTTTCCCCCCCTCAAAGTTTTTTTAAAGCGGCCTCCGGGACTCCCCCTTTTACCTTCTTCCAAGGGCCCCCTTATGGTTTATCCCAAAAGAAGGCAAAAGAAAACCTTGTTTGTCAAACTATCGCCTGCTCCCTAATTAACACCCTGCTAAAAAAATTTGCAAAAAATTTTGCCCTCAGAATCGCCCCCCCGCTGAAAACCCCATCCCCCCAGACCCAAGTGGCTTTGTGCCCTTTCCAGAGAGGGGGGGGGACAACACTCTTAAAACTTTTTCCTGATCCATAGCCCCCCGAAAAGATCCCCAGCCTTTTTCTGTCATTAACGCAGAAAAGGCATTTGACCCCGTGGCTTTGGCCCTTTTTAAGAGGGGGTTTTAGAATCTTTAGGCTTCGGGCAGTAATGTGTGGGGAAAAACATTCTTTTATATGGCCCCCAACCCGATAGTATCAATGGGTCTCTCTCCAAAACCTTAGATAGGGGAATGGACCAGGCAGGATTCCCCCCTCCCCCATTTTGTTATTTGGTGATGGAACACCTAATTGCAGGTTTCGATCCGACCCGAATCCAGGGGTTTTAAGTTGGGAACATGCTTTTAAAGCTCTGCTTTCGCAATGTTTACTGCATACCTCACAAACCCCCTTCGCCTCCCGGGCCCCATTGGGGTATTTGAAAGATAGCCGATTTAGTCTTCACAAAATTAACATGACTAAAAGCTCCACCCTCAGCCGGCATGTCCCGGGGGACCTCTTATTCAGTTTGCAATCCTCATTTCCGCTCTCCTGGGAAGGTTCATCTTTCAAATATCTGGGGGTGCATATCCCCTTACCCTGCAAGATTTTGAGTTAAATTTATCCCTTCCATTCAAAAAAAAAAACAAGATCTTTTGAAGTGGGGGCGAAGGGGTTTTCTGGATGGGGAATTTAAAATTCTCAAAATAATATTTTTTCCACGCCTCTTTACCTTTTCCAGGGGCCCTCCACTTTTTCTCCCCAAGTCCCTTTTCAGAGATCTTCGCAGACTGAACCTCAAAATTTTTTGTCGCAGGCATCCCGGTTACGGAAAAAAAACCCATCTCGCCCCCAAAATTTGGGGGGAGGCCATCATGCCTGACTTTCAAGCTTTTTTATCTGGCTGCTGTGCTTGCGTATTCTTGACGCCTTTCAGGGGGGCACACAAACTCTGGGTTGATCTTGAAACTGAGGATTACAAGGTCCCCTAGCGGCCCCCTTCCTGGTCCCACCCTCTATGTTAGGGGAAGCCTCTCCCTTCCTACCCTTAGTGGTAAGGACATATATCTATGTTAATAGATCCTATGCATCAAAAATGAAGCTGTACACCCATGGAGGCCTTGTCTCCATATAGGTTTCCCTGTCCCCGAGCCACTTTCTTACACCCTTTCCCCCCTATTGGGCTCAGTCCCGGTCTTCCTGGGGGAGGGGATCCTCTCTGGGGGAAAAAAATAAAAATCATATGAAGACCTAGCTGGCGACCCAGCGACCACACAATTTGCCAGGTTCCATTATTACCAGCTCTGTAGCCTTTACCGAGGAAAGAACCCTGGATTTTCATCGGCCCCTCCCACTTTTGAAAAGGGTGTCTGGGTATGTATCCCGGGGAAGGTCCCCTTCGGGTCCTACGCCTCCTTACTGAAACTTTTTCGGAAAAACTTTTTTTTTCCAGAGGAGCTGGGAGAGGGAATGAACATTGACCTTCGGTGAGGGTGGGCAAAAATTTCCCTCTCTAATAATCGTCCCCTTTCTCTAAACCAACGAGCTTAACTACAAAAAAAACCTGATGGGATCGGGGCCCTACCCTGTAATGCCATGAAAACCCCGTTCCCTGACATTGCTGGCGTTGTAAGGCTATAAGGGTACTTGACCCCTTTGGGGGGGCTGCCGATTGAACCTTTGGGTTAGAGTGCTTGATATAATTTTTCGGTTTTCTGGGGTAGATTGCAAAAGACCCCTTCCCTATTCTTCTTTTTTTTAAAACCCCCTACCTACGGGACTCTTGCGGTCCCACCTCCTTGCTTTTCTAATCCTTGCGGCAAAAGCGGTCATTCCCCGCCTGTGGCTCTCCACGGTTTGTCCATCCCTTACAGATTGGATTAGGGAGGTACACGTACTACAGAGATTGGAGGAGTTTAGGACGGACTCACCCACACAATATAGCAGATACCTCTCCACTTGTGAAGACTGGATCTCCTTCTGCAACATGGATCTCTATCGCACTTATAGATAGGGTGGCCCCATTGTCGGATTGCTCCAACAGACAGGATACAGAATTTAATTTTTCCTCACCATACTGTCCCTGGGCTGACCAGTTATTATTTTTTTTGTTATGTTCTTAATGTTCTTTATGCTCTAAGCTCTCACAACAAATATGGTATGAGGCTATACTTTTGCTATTTAACATAGCCGTCGATGCAACAGCCTTGAGATGTGAAATGGGCATTCCCCACACGGGGAGCTGACGACCATTCCCTCGCAAGTCTTTATACTCGGACCAGAGATGTGGGCGCGTCCTCCCCGCCCTGGGGAATCCCCATTACCACCAATATGGTTGTTCTGTAGGCTACAGACATGACCATACCTGCCTTACATAATGTCAACGGTTGTAACCCTGCAATACCTCTGGATTGAAAAGCAACGATTCATCCTAAACTGTCACTTTTAATCTTCTATGGAAAATCACCCTATTGTTGGATCGCATTAGCTCTGTTTCTAACACCTCAATATTAAACAGAGGACTATGATCATTTTGCCTAGCTTAACCATGTACCATTACTGTCAAGATCAATCTGTGAGATGTTTGTATATGTTTTTATGGTTTTCAATAAAATCTTTCTTGAATAAGAAAAAAAAAAAAAAAGAATACTGTATGATCAATGTGGACCTGTAAAATAAATAAATAAATAAATAAATAAATAAATAAATAAATAAATAAACAATTCTTATCTATTTTAAAGTTGGACTGCCAACAAGATTGCGTCCCAGAATACAGATTTTAAGTCATTGTATCCTCTGACTGGATGTGAAGTTTTGTGATTTTTTCAAGCAAATTAGAAATTGTTCTACTTATGCATCCTCATTCATCAGCCAAGCTTATAAAGTACTAGTGCCATTTGTCCAATGTGTAACCTTAATCGTTCTGAATCTATGTTGAAAAGACATTTCTACATGAAAGACTTTATTACACATAAAAGAATTTCATAGGGCTCCCTATGATCCTATATCTACTGAGGGAGTCTAAAATTAAAAGGAATACGGAGACAATTCATACTCTGAAAGGTGAAATAAAATAATTTAAATCCTTAAGGTAGCCATGCATTTTAGATAACCATCAGCTAAATGCGCATTGAGCCAATTGATATTCATTCTGCTCTCCATAAACATGCACACTCGGCTTGTTCACTTGTGAATGTGTTATCCATAGGGAGAGGGAAATAAGCTGCAGACAGGCACCTATGGTGGCTTATCAACACTGAAAATAAAAATCAGTACTTTGAAAACCAACAGATCAAATCTTTCTTTTCTTAACATCTCCCTTTGTAGGGGAGTTTGGACAATCCTTTACAGATTACATTGCAAGCAATTCCCAATGACATTATTGAGTTTGGTTTACAATCATCTAATATTTATGGCCATCTTGTTATTTTTAATAAGATAAGGGACATAATATATTCTAGTATGTTCAAAATGTTAGAAACTAAGGATACATATGGATTTATGACAGTGAAGACATTGACATAAGAATAGTTATTAAGGGATTAGGCACAGTAATTAAGAAGTACAGCCAAATTTATATGGGGGTATCTTATGTGCATTACAACTAGAGATGGACGATTCGATTCTAACGAAGTGGAATTCGTTTAGAAAAACTTCAATTCTGAACGAAGTCGAAGTTTGGGGTGCTTCGCGGGAATGAGGCGTGCTTTTGATTGATAAAATGGCTTTGAGCACATGGCGTTACATTGGGCAAAGAACTCTGGGAGGAAGAAAGGCGTAGCCTACATGACATGTGCAGAGATGAAGACAATCAGAGACCGGCGGGATTCTGTGACGTCACCGCACTAGAGAAGTTCGGGCGCGACGGTGGGAGCTCATACCGCTCTCACTGTACTGATTAGGGAAGGTGCTGCCGCGGCGGCTTGTGATATCTCATACTAAAAAACTCACTTTTATACAGTGATTTTTTGGGGGTGTCACAGCTTGTCTCAGAGACTGCTTCTCTTATGTTCTAATTCTGATTTTGTGGGAACTGAAGTCCAGTGTGCGTCCAATGCACCTGCATATACATTTTAATGCTATCTGCTCAGTTCTTGAGCACATTGAATATCCAAGGGTTATCTAAGCCTGTTCCTGTTGTATTCATTTAAAGAAATATCGTTTTTACAATCCAAATACCACTTAATTTTTGGTTCCTCATTTCTTTTGCGCAATTTAGATCCAGGGGTTAATTAAGCGTTGTTCTGCTGTTGTGGTCATTAAAAGAAAAAAATTTTTCACCGCCAAAAAATAAATTTTGCCTGTAGCATAATTCATATCCGAAGGTTAATTAAGCCTGTTTGTGCATTTATTATCAGTAAAATACACAGTGTTTTTAAACGGCACATACAAGTAAATTTTTTCTGCCCATTTGTGGAGCGCAATTTATATCCAAGGGTTACCCAAGCTTGTTAATGGGTTCATTTGGAGTCAAATACAGGGTGCGTATTTATCATATACAGATATCTTCATCAAACAGTGTTTGTACATTTTAGAACAAACAGTATGTCAGACAGAGAGGTGGCAGGCTCTTCACCTGCGAGTGGCAGTGGCACAAACATTCCTGGAGCAGGCCCAGGTCACAGCAAAGCAAGGGGACGTCGCAGCAGGGGTCACTCCGTGAGGCCACAACTGCCGCTGTCATCTTGCGGCCGTGTGTTGTCCAGCAACCCGATGGTTCTTGATTGGTTGACTTCCTCCCAGATGACATCTGACAACACCAGCCAAGAGTCGGTGGGAATGTCAGACACAACCCTTAGTTGGCATGGCCCGGGGAGCGGGTCAGCGGCCCTCACCTGTCCTCAACCCGCCTCTGTCCCATCCGGTTCCCTGAGCCAGAGATCTACTATGTGGTCTGGGCTCAGCGCCACTATATAGCAAGGATGAACAATTTGAGGAGGGCAGTCAGCAGCTACTTGGCAGCGAAAAATGGGGCCAATATCAACTGCTTCTTGCAGTAGGCGGCAAAGTATAGATGTGGAGAGTGGCATGGGAGGTCATGTTGTGAGGGGTCAGCCTCTGCATACCAAGACCGGTGATGAGGACAGCAGTGACGATGAAACACAAATAGATGATGATGTAGCCGACCACACTTGTGAGCCGGGTGAAGCAAGGGCTTCATCATCGTCAGGAGAAGAGGGTGTCAGCTTGGGCATCAGGCACCGGCGCAGCCAGCAAGTGGGTTGTGTGGCCGTGAGTCAGCAGGGTAGCAGCAGTGTGAGGTCGGGAGCCAAACGGCCACAGGGTAGAAACCCGCTTCGCAGGTCCAAGACAGTAGTGGCACAGGGGCTCAGCGAGGCAGCGGCGGTTGTAGTCACTCAGTGCGGAGCGTTGGCGGTAAAATCAGCTATTTGTCGGTGAGGCAGTTCTTTGCTAAGACACCGTAGGAGCCGAATATGGGTATATGTAGAATCTGTGGGCAGAAAGTGAAGCGTGGCAAGGGAGATAATGTTGGCACCACGGCCCTGCGTCAACAAATGCAGCATCACCATCCGGTGGCCTGGGAGAAACGTGGCTCAGATGTGGTGGTCCATCCTGCCACCGCAGCAACAGCAGTAGCAGCGCCCAGTGGCACGCATTCCATTGCAGCCAGTCAAGGCTCCACCACCTCTGCAGAAGGGATCTGTTTCTCTTTGCCATCATCTCCCGATCCAGATGCTCCTGCTTCTCGCTACTCATGGCGCCAGCAGTTGTTCAGCGAGGCGATTGCAAAGAGACAACAGTATGCGTCCAACCATCCTAAGGTGCAGAAGCTGACCGTGCTCCTGTCCAAGTTGTGGTACTGCAGTCCCTCCCTTGCTAAATGGTGGACTCTGCACCAATCAGAGAACTAATGGCTTGTGCCAAGCCGAGATGGAGAGTTCCAAGCCGTAAATTCTTTTCCAAAAAGGCAGTACCAGCACTTCATAAATATGTAGAACAGAAGGTGGGCCCGTCCTTGAGCTTATCGGTTTGTTCCAAGGTGCACGGCAGCACGGACTTCTGGAGCTGTAACTACGGTTAGGGCCAGTACATGTCTTTTACGGCCCACTGGGTGAATGTGCTTCCTGCCCAGGCACACCAACAACTTGGACAGGAGACGCCGCTTTCTCCTCCACGTTGTCAAACTGCTGCACCTGCGCCAATGTCCGCCTCCTCCTCCTCCACCACCACCACCATCTCAGCCTCCACAAGTACTGCTCCATCATACCACATGAGTAGGGCACAGCGGTGTCACGCAGTTCTACACCTGGCTTGCCTCGGCGAACGAAGTCACACAGGGGAGGAACTGCTCCGGGTCATGCAGCAAGAAATCGATGTGTGGCTTTCTCTGCGCCAAATGCAAATCGGAAACAAGGTGACGGACAATGGGAGTAACATAGTGTCAGCGCTGCACCGAGGAGGGATGGTCCATGCGCCCTGCATGGCGCAAGTGTTCAATCTGGTTGTGAAAAGGTTCCTGAAGTCTTCTGCCGATCTTCAGAAGATTCTGAAAATGGCCAGGAAACTGTGCATGCACTTCATCCATTCCTACAAAGCCAGAAACACCCTCCTCGAGTTGCAGCGGAAGAATGGCTCCCCCAACACACTCTGATATGCGATGTTTCCACCCGTTGGTATTCCAGCCTGCACATGTTGGACCGACTGTATGAACAGAGAAAGGCCATTAACGATTTTTTGATGATCCAGGCGGACAGGAGTACTCCCCTGTGTAACTTTGATGTCAGCCAGTGGCAGCTCATACGTGACACCTGCCGTTTGCTGAGGCCATTCGAGGAGGCGACGTTATTTGTTAGTCGCCAGGACTACGGGATGAATAACGTCATCCCACTGCTTCATGTCCTGGACAGATGCTGAAAAAATCTGTCTGGGCAGGTGACTGGAGACGTGGCGACTACATCTCACGGCCACATGAGTCCGGTTGGGACTGAACTGGTGGAGGAATAGGAGGACATTGGAGCGGAAACATTGTCTGGTGAAATGAGTGGATTTTCTACCCAGATGACAAGAGAGGAGGAGCAGGAGCAGCTGGATGATGTAGATGGAGATGAGGAAGACGATGCAGATGACCCCCAAGCACCGTGGCAGTATACAGTGGAGATGGAGGCAGGGAGCCCCTCGGAGTCACTTGTGCAGATGGCCCGCAGCATGCTGATTTGCTTGGCTAGTGACAGCCGAATAGTCAGCATCCGGCAGAGGGATGACTTCTGGCTCTCCACCCTATTGGACCCTCGCTACCGGTCCAAAATGGGAGCCTTTTTCCCAGCTATTGAGAGGGAAGACAAACTCAAATACTATAGGGAAATCATCCGTAGTCAGTTGGCCGCTGCCTATGTGCGGCATTGTCCCTCTTCTGACAGGTCTGACCGGGGGGTTCTTCAGCGCTCACGTACTACTGCCGCGGCTGCTGGGGGAAGGTGGTGGGGTAGGAGCAGTACCAGCTCCATCAGCAGCAACCTAAGTCTGGAGTCACTGATGAGCAGCTTCCTTCACCTGCCTAGTGAGGAGCGCAGTCGCCAGCAGCAGGACCTGGAGCAGTCCCTGAACCAACAGGTGGTGGCCTACTTGGACAGCACTCTGCCACCCCAGTTAGAAGATCCGCTGGACTACTGGGCAGCCAAACTGGATGTGTGGCCGCAACTTGCCTAGTCTGCAGTCGAGAAGCGGTCCTGCCCGGCCAGTAGTGTGGCATCAGAGCGGGTGGTCAGTGCGGCGGGGGCCATCGTTACCCCACGGAGAACCTGCTTGTCCACGGAAATTTGGAACGACTGACCTTTGTAAAGATGAATCAGGCATGGATCGGCCAGGATTTCCACACACCAATGCCTTAGGCGTCAGACTACATCAGCCATGACGCCTCACCCAAACTGTGAGAAATGAGTCTGGGTTCAAACTACCTGCCTCTGCCACTATTCTGATGCCGCCACCCGCCTGATGCCACACATCTGCTGACAGTTTCTTCATCTGCCACCAACCATCTTTACCAGGGACTGGTATTGCCACCCACCTCCACACTCTGTCATTGTGCTACTCTCTGCCCTCATGCTGTTGCTCCTGCCGTCACCTCCACTCTCTGTCATTGTGCCACTCTGTGGCCTACTACTGTTTTGCCACCTCCAGAATGTCATTGTGCCACTGCCTGACCTCATGCTGCTGCTGTGGCTGCTGCCGTGCCCTCCACACTGTGTCATTGTGCCACTCTGTGGCCTACTCCTGTTTTTGGCACCTACAGAATGTCATAGTGCCACTGTCTGGCCTCATGCTGCTGCTGTGGCTGCTGCCTTGACCTCCCCACTCTATGTCATTGTGCCACTCTGTGGCCTACTCCTGTTTTTGCCACCTCCAGAATGTCATTGTGCCACTGTCTGACCTCATGCTGCTGCTGTCTTGCCCTCCACACTCTGTCATTGTGCCACTGTCTGACTTCATGCTGCTGCTGTGGCTGCTGCCTTTCCCCTCCACACTGTGTCATTGTGCCACTCCGTGGCCCACACCCGTTTTCTCCACCTCCCGACTGTCTTTGTGCCACTCTAGGACCTCATGCTGCTGCTGTGGCTGCTGCCTTGACCTCCACTCTCTGTCATTGTGCCACTCTGTGGCCTACTCCTGATTTTGCCACCTCCAGAAGTTCAGTGTGCCACTGCCTGACCTCATGCCGCTGCTGTGGCTGCTGCCGTGCCCTCCACTCTATCATTGTGCCACTGTCTGACCTCATGCTGCTGTGGCTGCTGCCGTAACCTACACACTCTGTCATTGTGCCACTCTGTGGCCTTCTCCTGTTTTTGCCACCTCCAGAATGTCATTGTGCCACTGCCTGACCTCATGCTGCTGCTGTGGCTACTGCCATGCCCTCCACACTCTGTCATTGTGCCACTGTCTGACCTCATGCTGCTGCTGTGGCTGCTGCCGTGACCTCCACACTGTGTCATTGTGCCACTCTGTGGCCTACTCCTGTTTTTGCCACCTCCAGAATGTCATTGTGCCACTCTCTGATCTCATGCTGCTGTGGCTGCCGCCGTCACCTCCACACTCTATCACTGAAGTTGCCACTTGAGCCCTCAGCTTGTTTTTTTCCAGCTGGCGCTGCCATGACTTTATCAGGCTACATTCCCGCTTCAGTTTTTTGGTCAGCTTTGCCCTCTTAAGTGCCCAGGGAATTTTATAGTGAAGCGATTCTAAGAGCGGCGGCAGTCATCTGCGTGTCATACTAAAACACAACATTGTATGAAGACCAAACCAAGCTCCCTCTGCATATTTAAGCATCGCACAACATTCTACAGCACCCTGCAGGCTCTGTGCAGCCTGGAAATAGCTGTTTTTTAACGCGATTCGTCCCGAAGTAATTCAGACCGAAACTAATTTTGTCGGAAAATTCGGCGAAGTCACCGAAACTAATTTTTGAGAAATTTGCCCATCTCTAACTAGAACACTTGCAAAAAAAAAAATTGAATCATCTACACAGTGTATTTACTTTGTGGTAAATATACAGGTCACAGCCATGACACAGAACAATGTTCAACTGAGTAAATAGATTTCAATGCAACCAAAGAAAAGGCATTACTTAAATTTTATATATTTGAAGTTGGAAAATCTAAAAGCTGCAACATTTCTTATTTGTTTTAGCCATTACATGTAATTAAAAATGTATATAGGGTAATAAACATTTTCCAGGAATAAATAGACAGGCATAATTATTTTAATTTAAAATTGAAGGTTCCATCAGTAAAACAAATCTTTACTTAATTTTTTGCTTGAGGCAGTACCATTAATGGCAGTGAGAACATGGCAATGGTGAACAGGGAGGTTGCGGTTCGACAAGAATAGGCAGCACTAACATTGGTTGCAGTGAGAACATGGCAATGGGGAACAGCCAGGTTATGGTTCAACTAGATTAGTTGGCAATACCATTGGTGGCAGCGAGGACATGGCAATGGTGAACATGGAGGTTCCGGTTCAACAGGATTAGACAGCAGTACCATTGGTGGCAACAAGAACATGGCAATGGAGAACAGGGAGGTTCTGGTTCAATTAGTTTAGATGGCAGTACCATTGGTGGCAGCGAGAACATAGCAATGGGGAATATGGAGGTTATGGTTCGAAAAGAATAGACAGCAGTACCATTAGTGACAGCGAGAACATGGCAATGGGGAACATTGAGGTTCTGGTTCAACTGGATTAGACGGCAGTACCATTGGTGACACCGAAAACATGGCAATGGGAAACATGGAGGTTCCAGTTCAACTAGATTAGACAGCAGTACTATTGATGACAGTGAGAACATGGCAATGGGGAACATGGAGGTTCCGGTTCAACAGGATTAGACAGCAGTACCATTGGTGGCAGCGAGAACATGGCAATGGGGAACATGGAGGTTATGGTTCAAAAAGAATAGGCAGTAGTACCATTGGTGGCAGTGAGAACATGGCAATGGGGAACATGGAGGTTCTGGTTCAACTAGATTAGACGGCAGGACCATTGGTGGCAGCGAGAACATGGTAATGGGGAACAGCCAGGTTCCTGTTCACCTAGATTAGACGGCAGTACCAATGGTAGCAGCGAGAACATGGCAATGGGGAAAATGGAGGTTCCGATTTGACGACATTAGGTGGCAGTAACATTGGTGGCAGTGAGGACATGGCAATGGGGAACAGCCAGGTTCCGGTTCAACTAGATTAGACAGCAGTACCATTGGTGGCAGCGAGAACATGCAAATGGGAAAATACAAGTATGTTCTAGTGGTGGTGGATATGTTCTCAGGATGGCCTGAAGCCTACCCAGTTACCAACATGACTGCCAGAAACACCGTGAAGAAACTATTGACTGAATTGATATGCAGATTTGGGATCCCTGAGGTTATTAAATCTGACCAAGGACCTGCCTTCACTGCAGAAGTAACCAAAGACATTTGGAAACTAGTAGGAGCTGACCTCAGCCTGCATACTCCCTACCAGCCTGAATTCAGCAGAAAAGTGGAAAGAATGAATGCCACTCTGAAGAGCAAAATTCTGAAAGCTAGCAAATAAACATCTCTTCCCTGGCCCGAGATCCTACCCATTACACTCTATTCTGTCAGAAATACCCCAGACAGCCCCACTGGTCTCACTCCTCAGGAGATAGTATTCTCAGGCCCACTCAGATTAGGGAGGTTTCACACACAGCAGTTGAGTGCAGGGAACGATAGCCTTGTAAATTATGTTATAAATCTGTGTAATGAATTGAAACTAATCCATGCCATAGTGTTCTCCTCCATTCCAGATCCAGACTCTGATCAAAGCTACATCCTGGTGACTTTGTGTGGGTGCAGAAACACGTCAGAGACTCTCTGGAGCCCAGATTTGACCATACCAAGTACTCCTGGTGTCCCCAACCTCAATGAAACTTGAAGGAAGACCCACGTGGGTGCACGCTTCGCATTGCAGGAAAGTGACTGTGGCCAACCGGTCATCATGAATCACTCCTTTATCTTTTCCTACATCTGTATTGTCTGGGTGTGTGTAGGAGCACAAGAGGTAGCAATCACCAAACAGAAAGGGGTGATCACTTTTTGGTATAACTCATCCAGTACTCAAGTAGCAACCTTTAAATTTGAGTTTTGCGATATTGCCCAATGCGGATCACTAACCGATGATAGCCCATCTGAACCAACACAGAGTACACACATATTTACTGATTACTTGTGCCAAATGGGTACACAATACATATGTGTGACAGAGGACTATTGGGATACTAAGTGTGATTCCTGGGGGGCAGTAGGATGGAACACTGGAAACGACTGGGGATATAGACCTGAAACTGCACTGGGAAAGAAAGACAAAAATGGTAGAGCTTTACTTGCTAGAATGACTTTGTTCAAACCACCCTGTGTAGATGGTAAGGGAACCCAATTGGTTTTAACTATAGACAATCCCAGTCCAACAGATGCAGGAGTTTATGTCCTGGGTACTTGTGGTGGTGGTGAGGGAAGTTACCTCACTCAATTCAACATTAATGACATGGTAGACTCCCCAGAATGGAGAGAACTAGAGACCCAGATCACCAGAACCAGTGCCACTGGAAGAAGCAGAGAAGGGAGGAGTTTGCAGGATGATCCATGACGTGTGTTGTACGTACATACCTAACAATACAGGACCAAACGGGAAGGTGACCTTAGCCATTAAAAAATTGGATGATCTTTCTCAGGAGATGAAAAGGAACTCGGGAATTAAGGACCCATGGGATCAGTATTTTTCCTGGATGAGTGGATGGCAGAAATGGTTAGCCCAAGCAGGAATGGTATTGGGTGTAGTGTTCTTAGTCCTGATACTGGTAGTGATGTGTGTCATTCCTTGCATCAGGAAACTGTTGTCTAAAGGGATAGATCAGGTGGTACCTGTGCTCGCTTACTTGGAGGAGGATGGTTCACCATGCATGGAAGAGAATTCCATAACCAGTGTTCCCCCAATGAGAACAATAGTTCACACGGAGAGCTACGAATTGACCAACAGGCCATAAAATCGCACCCACAAGGGGGGATTGTGAGAGCAAGGTGTGAGGCTTTTTCAGGGGTGACCATTCTTAGTTTCCTAGACCCTAGAACTTCTGTCAGCTCTTATCCCTCCTGCCTTAGGACAGGTCTTCGCGTTTAGTAGCCAGCAGCTGTCGGGGGCCGGGGATAGCTCGATAACTCTTGACCAACACCCTCAGGCAGGGACCGAATTAGCTAGTTTAAAAGGTCATAGGGACCGTGAGGGACCCCTCTCCCCATCCTTACCTAGTGACAGGGAGGAAGCGGATCGAACAGATTTTAATGTTTTTAGGGGGGACTGTCAAGTTGATGATTTAGAGAAAGAAGGAAAAAAAAACATTAAATCAGTTCTATCATCATATCTTTAACATTGAGTTAGTATTAAGTTCTAATTGCTTTCTGTCTGCCGTTATTTCAGATATCTTCAACACAGCTTTCCTTGAGACAGATGCATTGTCTGCTAGAAGCAAGAGTCAAGGACTTCCTCCTCCCCCCAGATAATACAGAGGAGAGCGTTTGGGAATGTGTCATATCAGCTAATGCTTCATACGTACATGCAAATTATAACTTGTCTCTTAGCAACCACCAATTAACCAATCATGTAGTGATAAAATAGTCATGTGATTAAAAAGTTCTATTGGAATGTAATTTACTGTGATTAAACTTCAGATTTCATGTCCGAAAGGGAAGGTGTCGGTCATACTTCTCGAGCTCTGGCTGCCGGCAGCAATAATAATAATAATATAATTCGGAGGAGGCATTTAATTGCATAAGGAGTGGAACAAAGATAGATTCCACACCTGATTTAATCATCCTGAAAAGGATAACAGGTCTACAAGGAGGAGTAAGAGGTGTATGCAGTGCATATCAAGGTCATACAGGTGTATATTTCAAAATAAAATCAGCCGTAAGACTTGTAAATCTAGCTGTTGGCAGCAGAAGAATACAGTTTGTAGAAGTAGCAGGCACAGGAACTACAGACATGATATTTAGTGTAGTTTAAATGTGTACAGTGTGAATGGAAAGTATTTAGAAACCATTTGGTATTTATCCAAAAATACCAAAATAGCGCCACCTAACATATATTTCTCAAGAAAATATCTTTAAGTCTTCTTAAAACATCAATATTTTATTCATATTCCTATTAAAAGTTCTCCGTAGAACACAGCAAACATCAGATATGACAAATACTTAGAACAATCTTACTTGCTATCTTCATCAGAGCAGGCTTACAATTGTAGCACTCTGGCTTCTTAGTTAGTCAGGAAAGATGAATGCGGCCAAGTACATAGATATCCTGGATGAAAACCTCTTCCAGAGTGCTCTGGACCTCAGACTGGGTCAAAGGTTCATCTTCCAACAAGACAATGACCCTAAGCACACAGCTAAAATAACAAATCAGTGGCATCAGAACAGCTCTGTGCCCATTCTTGACGGGCTCAGCCAGAGCCCTGACCTAAACCCAATTGAGCATCTCTGGAGAGACTTGAAAATGGCTGTCCACAAACATTCACCATCCAAACTCAGGGAACTGGAGAGGATCTGCAAGGATGAATGGCAGAGGATCCCCAAATCCAGGTGTGGAAAACTTGTTACATCATTCCCAAGAAGAGTCATGGATCTAGAAGCTCAAAAGGGTGATTCTACTCAATACTGAGCAAAGGGTCTGAATACTTAAGACCATGTGATATTTCAGCTTTTCTAGTTTAATAAATTAGCAATAATATATACATTTGTTTTTTTTTTTCTTTGACGGGGTGCAGAGTGTACATTAATGAGCAAAAAAATTAACTTTTTTGATCTTACCAAATGGCTGCAATGAAACAAAGAGTGAAAAATGTAAAGGGGTCTGAATGCTTTCCATGCCCTCTGTATTTCACATTGTCAAGAAGCTACAGTTTACTAGTCAGTGACATCGGCAAAAGGGGCAACAAAATCATCAGAGATCCGCATTGTCAGGGGAAAGACAGATATGTTTTTCAGTTATCACCTCGTCAGCTGTGCTGAATGTGCATTCCGAGATAACGCTGGCTGCTGGGCAGGATAAAACTTCTATGGTGTGTTGAGAAAGCTCAGGCCATGCATCCAGTTTGGACACCCAAAAGTCAAATGGGTCCAGACCAAGTCCAAGAACATAGCTGTTGTGCCACAGGTAGCCATGGACCATGGTCTTAAGACGGTCTATGTGTATCTGAATCCTGCCCTGCCTTGCAGGCATTGGTGAGGTGGTAAACATCGATTGAAAAATGTCACCCAGTAGGGTTCTGCCACACTGCTGCTGCCGCTTCGGCTACTTGCCATTCTACTGTTGTGACTTTGTTCCACTGTGACATTAGAATGTGAAGATGCAAAATATCGAGTTGGTCAATGAGCACTGTCTCAAATTCCTGCATTCTACTGTCAATTTATGTGGGTGGGAGGAATTTGCTCATTTTTATCTTGTAACATGGATCGAGGAGGGTGGCCACCCAGTAATTGCTGTTCATTTTTATTGCATTGATGCGTGGATCAAGTTGCAGGTAATGTAGCATCCAAGCACTCATGTGTGAGATGCATTCGGGATCACCCAAACCTCGGGGTCGTGGGGCCCTAATCAGATCTTCCTTCTCTTCCACTTCTTCCTCCTCCTCCTCCTCCTGTAATCTGTGCCAACCTTTTACCACTGAAGGGTAATCTGTACCGGTGGTGTCAACCTCTGCCTCCTCATTCTCCTCCACTTCCTCATCCTGACTGTCACCAGAGCCCTGGCAAGCCTCATGCTCTCTACTCTGTGAGCTAAACTGCCGTCCTGCACCCACCCTTGACCTAGAACCAATGCCTAAAGAAGAGTTTTACAATTGTGAAATAATCAGGGCTTCTACATCCTCTGGCAAGTAAGGCTCTGTGTCCACCTCCTCCTCCTTCTCCTCCATCACTGCTGGGACCTGCTGCCACATATTGCCTAGCTCTTGTTCCAGTAAAAATATAACCACAATGGTCATTCTGAAAATGGCACCGTCCCAATTGACCATTTTGGTGGCCTCTTCAAAACTGCCAAAGATGGTGCAGAGATCCTTCACCTTGGCTCCACTCTCTATGGGTCAACAACAGGTCCACTGCAACACTGCTAGTCAGGCCATTCGACATTTCATACTGCATAATGGCATTATGCTGCTGCCACAATCGCTGGAGCATGTGGAGGGTGGAATTCCAGTGTGTTGCCACATCACATATCAGACGGTTGACGGGAGGCCCAGATCACGGTGCAACGCTGCCAATCATGCCGAAGCATGATGTGAACTCCGGAAGTGGGAGCTAAGACCTCGAGCCTTCCTCAGCAGACAGTAAAGATCCGGGTAGCGCTTGAGAAATGTCTGCACAACCCGGTTCATCACGTGTGCCAGGCAAAGGATGTGCATAAGTATACCGATTTAAGGGCAGCAAGGAGAGTTTTCCCGGTGTCGCACACCATCGTGCCTGGTGCCAGGTTCTTAGCACCCAGCCACTGGTCGGTTTGAGTGCGCAGAGCTGTCCACTGCTCTTGACCTGTGTGTTGATGGTCTCCAAGACAAATTAATTTGAGAACTGCCTGGTATCTCTTGGCATGTGATACTACCCGTTGAGGTTGGGGATCTGGACTCTGCACCTTCCCAGAATTTTGGAAGAGTGTCAGCCGAGACCCATCACCAGAGGCACTGTCATCCACCAAACTCCCCCAGTGAGCAGTTATTGAGATTTAACGCCCTTGACCGTGCTTAATAGTCCATGTGTCTGTAGTGAGATGGACTTTGGTGGACACAGTTGCAGCCAACACGCTGGAGATCTTTTCTGCAACGTGGCGGGCCAGGGCAGGGACAGCTTTTCTGTCGAAGAAATGTCTGCTTGGCATCTGATATTGGGGGCATGCCAGGACCATGATGTGGTAGAACCCATCTGTGTCCACCAGGCGGAAAGGCAACATTTCCAAGGCCAATAGCCTGGCAATGCTGACATTCAGACTTTTGGCCTTGGGATGGTTGGCTTAAAAGCATTTCTTATACTCCCACACCTGGTACAAAGAAGGCCGGCTGTCGGACTGGCTGGTGTACAGCTTGCAGGTCACACTGGTGGAAGGGGAAGGGGTAGGCTGTGTTGTTAGTGGGAATTGACCGCCAGTATTTGGGACTGGCAATGGTGCTTGCTCGTGCTGCTCCGACACATCGGCAGCAGAGGACCGCTTGGGCTTTAAAGTGGTCCAGGAGGCACAAGATGTCACGGTGGTTGGAAGTCCATGACCTGTGTGGCCTTTATTCTCCAAGTGACTCTTCCACAGCAACTCATGCTTTACATGCATGTGCCTGTACATGCTCATGGTGCTTAAACTCTTTATATTCTTTCCTCTACTGACGCATTGAAATCAAACCCAGCATATGACGTCATTCGGCGAATCTGAGGCTTGATAGAAAAGGGCCCAGGGTTCACAGGTCCTGGTCCTCTTCAATGGTGAAAACCTAGTAGCGGTGTTCCCGCTGCCACCACTGAACACAGCTGGTGGAGTAATGCCAGCGGCTTGTGCAACTGTCCCCTCCCTTTCTGAGGCCGGACCCGCACTGACACTACCATATCATCCTCCTCCTCCACTGATGATGTGCCCGCCAGCTGCTGCTCAAAAGACCCCATTGGATCCACAATGTCATCATCATCACAGGTGACTTCCTCTTCTTGACAGTCTACATCCTCAAGCTGCGGGCTTGAAGCCACAGGCACTGTGAGACATTGCTGACCGCTTGGGATTTCTGCCAACGGACCAGCTTCCTTCTCCTCCACTGAGGGCATTAGTGATTGGGCACCAGAGCAGACAAAATCATACTCTTTGGCCTCTTGATTTTTTTTTAATGCCTTCTGACCACAACCGCCTTGTGTCATCAAAGAGCTATTTGGAATATGGATTATCTAGAGCGGTCTGTTTATTGGGTGAAATTTGGCCCATGTTTACTTCAGGTTGGACTGATGATAATGAAGATGACATTTGTGCCCATGACTGAGAGGAAGAGGAGGTAAGACCACTGGATGCAGGGTGTGTTAACCACTGAAGAACAGATTGGCACCGCTCTTCAGTACTGAGATTAACAGGGAACTGACCAAGCGATGAAAGGCCTGATGGTCCTGCGACTGACGATATGCTTGCTTGTGTGTTCTCCGGAGCACTGGAAGGAATGACTTGTCTCGTACCTCTAGCTCCACGTCCTACTCCTTCCTTTCTTGCTTACCACCTCTACTTCTCTCTATGTTCAAAAGCTAAATATGAGAAAGCTAAATATTTGTTAAGAGTCTCGTATGCAAGAACTCTAACCCCAAAACTGGATCAATGAACTTGTGGGCACAGAATCAAATTTGCAGCAAGGAACCAGTATTTGAAAGTGATTTCGTTTTATAGCAGATTTGCTAACAGTGTCTTCTGCACTAGCTGTACCCCCAAAACTGGAACAATGAACTTTTGGGCACTCAGAATAAAGATGGGAAAGATGCAGTCAGCAATATAAAATTCCCTAAATATTGCTGTCTATGATTCCCTAAGCTTGTTGTACCCTCCACCCTAACTAATCTAACGAGCAGCTTTTGCTGGCTAAAATCGCTGAGAAATAGTGTACCTGCCGACTGACAGAGAGCTGTGTTCAGTACAGAGAGTGAACTGCAAATGGCGTTCATCAGGATATACAGTGACATACATATAACAAGGTCATGTGATTTTAGCAGCCAATGAGATCCTTATACCCTCAGTGGTGACGTTTTTGACCCCCCTCTGTGCTCTGCACTGATTGGATGGCCCGCAAAAGTACACGAAGCAGTTGAAAGTGAAACTAACAATGGTGCATCGAACGCACGTGCAGAACACGAATTATAATCGAACGTACCGTAAAAAGCTCGGTTCGTCTGGAGTTCTAAAAAATCGTGAAGTTTGACTCAAACTTAACTTTTCTCCAGCGGTTCAATTAACACTACTCCCCACCTTCCAAGAGCAATAAAAAATGTTTATTTTTGTCTACATAGCAATATGAGAGCTTGCTTTTAGCAGGACAAGATGTATTTTTAATGGTGTCATTGACCATAACATATAATGTATTCTATGTGGAATGTGAAAAAAAAACAAGATTGTGACATTTTGCAGTCATTAAGTTGAAGTTCCCATTTTTATAAATGATGTGATTTGTAGGTCTTTATAATTCTGGTGATACCAAATTTGTAGAGATTTTGTTACATTTTAGTACTTTTTTGTTTCTCAGTCTATAGAACTGAGGGAGGGCTTGTATTTTTTAGGATAAAGTATAGTTTTTATTTGGTACCATTCTGGGATATATTGGACTTTTTATTACTTTTTACTCACACACACACTTTTTTAGCATTTACATTTTTTCTTCCTTCTTCGGTGTTCATCATACGTGATAAATTATGTTATACTTTAATTAATACTAAATTGGACTTTTACGAAAGTGCCAATACCAATTATTTGTTACGTTTTTAATGTTTTTAATGTTTTTATTTGTAAAATGGCAAAAGTGGGATGTTTTAAAGTATATATATATATATATAATATATATATATATATATATATATATATATATATATATATATATATATATGAGATTTCTTTTAACATTCTATTGGGAAGCCAATGGAAAATCAACAGCACAGAAATGCTGTCCCTAGAATGTGCTATGTTTTGGGATGTAAGATGCTGTGGACTCAAAAAATGCATCAAGAGTGAGGAAGACTTCCACAAGCAAAAAAAAATAAATGCTTATAGTACATTTTTAACCTACTATTAGCTTTCAGGAAACCAGAAATCAGATGATTGTGTTTTTTGCAACCAAGTAAAGCACTTGAAAAAAATTTCAGGTAAAAGTTTTAAAGGCTTTAATACCTCGGGCAAATAATCTTATTGCACTTTTAAAATTTAAGAAGACCGCTGACAAAATTACAGATCTGTCAAATAGTTTTAACTTCAATACCACATTGCTTTCCAGTGCAATGAGTCAATCAATGCATGATGATAACCACATAGAATGAAGAATATGTTGATCCAATGGTACAATTAGACTCTTCATTTAGCCACTTACTGCAGAAAAATCACACGAGAAAGCTTCAAAGAAATACTATAATAATAGAGCAGATGTGCAACATAAAACTGCTTCATAAGTGTAGACAGCAAGCAAAATCATTTTTGCTCCCACTTCTAATTATACTCTTATGTGTTGGATTTACAAAGACTGAAGTGGAAAAAATACAAGTATATTGGAAATAATTAAAAAGAAAATATTATATCAGCTGACATAGTGATCATATACTACTATTCAAATAATATTTTAAAATACATATTTTTTACAGAATTAAATTTAGTAAATATGCTTATGTATTAACATTAGTTGCAAATCTAGTAGTAAATAAGTTTACACAGATGGAACAAAGTTATCTTCATTATCATGGAAAAATTATTATTAGCTTAGGAAAGGAATAAGAAAGGCCATTTATACCTGAGTATTGCTGTATCAATGATATAAAGTATGTTCACATGGCGTTTAGCAGTGCACAAAAGCATGCAGCTTAAATGCTGTGTGTAGTACTTAGGAATTATGGGCTTGCAAGCCCATGATTTCAAAACTAAAATGCTGTGTAAATGGCCTGAGGCAGTTTCCTGCCCTCCATACTTGAAACCTCTATGTGGCGTTTACGCCTGCAAAATTGCGATCTTAAAATACGCGGCAGGTGATTGATGCCCTGTATTTTACATTGAAGTCTATGGCAACTGTATTGCACATTGTCTGGGCTGTACTTCAGCACATATTTCATAGAAATTACACCTGAAATACACAAAAATATGGCACAAAAGACACTGGAGTTGGAGTTTGCGGAGCCCGTCGCCGCAGCAGCACTGAGAACGGGGCTGTACTACACAGCCCTGTTCCCAGCACAGCTCCTGCAAGCACCGGTGTGCGGGGGAAACCTCGCCCATTGATGTTACCGCCTCGGATGTGACCACCAATGGCCACATTGAAGTATTGTTTGGCCATTGGTGGACATATTGGAGGCTGCATTGTATATTCCTGCCCTTAGTGTTGAGGCTGGTGGCAAACAATATAGAAGAAATGAAATAACATTGGTCATTTCAAAAGTATCTTTGGTAACAAGAAAAAGTTACTGCTGTATTTTTGGTAAGAAACAAAGTGATATAAGCTTTTATGCCCCATTTACACCACATTTCAACTGTACCTCACAGGAATCCATTGAGATAACCTGAGATAGCAATAAATCTACCTTCAATTCTCTACCTTATCAACAATTGGATGTTCATAATACAAGCAGGAATAAAATCCTCCTCATTATACATTACTTGCAGGGGATGAGCAGCTGCAGTTATTTTGCCATTTAATGAAGACAACCAGCACTACCATCCCAACTTCAGTGCACCAGTTGCACAGAATGTCATGTCGACATAACTATTCAAATACAAGGAATTTATCTGGACCCCTGGATGTAATCCGTCAGGTCAGGAGCGGAACTATTTCCATTACGGCTGCTACAGGGCTCACCACCCCAGGGGAATCGGCCCAACAGCACAACATACCTCAGAACATCGAGGAGTTATGTTCTTAGGATCGAGGGCAGATAACTCTATTACTAACACTGAAATTAAATGGTACAAAACACAGCAACGCAACACAAAAAAACATTTTATTCAAATGAACACTCACCAACCCCAGCTCTCATTGAACATTTTATTAAAGAAATGGATTCAACATTGGTCCAATGTAGTCCATCATTGTCCAATGGTACTAAACTCCATCCCCTACATCCCCTGAATGTCATACCTGTGGCTAAGATTGTGCTTCTAAGCTTTGGCTTATACCCACTCTCCTGCCTCTCCCACCCTACCATTGTATTGGTCTGGTGCCAACACAAAATACAACCCCCACCTTTTAACCCATAACTCTGCTAACTCTACATGTCAGCCCAAGAGCAGTCTGTACAAAGTTGGGGATCAGGTAGGGGGGTGCTGGAAAATGTAGGACGAGTCATTGCTGGGATTAGTCGTCATGGCAGCCTGGACCAGTTAGAGAAGAAAAGGGAAAAAGGACTCATCAGAGAGGATATCACCTATGAGTCACTGGATGTAACTGTACTGTATTCACTTGTATGTCTACAGAGCACCTGAATACACTAGTACCTCCCACTATACAGTCCCTGTATTGAGAGAATATTGGTCTTTTTATTCAGCAATAGTGTAGTGGTATTATTCATTATTCCATGTGATGGTGATATGTGGTCATGTTCTTGCAATATTATTTGTTCCTTATGTAGTAGCATTATTGGTAATGGGCTTGGTAAAGTGGCATCTGTTTGGTAACGGTATGATGGTAATATGCATGATAAGGTATTAGCAGTCACTGTTTACTTATCTAACTACATTGCCTCTATGGCTTTCCTAGACAGGAAAGACTGAATAGGAAAGTCAGAGAGCCATTATAATGTAAGTGCAGACATGGAGTAGGAGGGAGCGTGGCTGAGAGAGACAGAACTAGTGCGCACACCCAGAAGTCCTGCTCTGCTCTCCAGCTAATGAACGTATTGGCTGGCAGGGAGATACTGAGCATGTCTGACAATGCTCATTCCAGTGTCCTGCCATCAGATAATGAAGATAAAACTGAGCAAGTGCAGCCAGCCAGGGAGAAGCTGCAAGTGCAGGACAGAGCCCCTGACAACGAACTGTACACACATGAAAAGCTCTCACAGGGTACATATTTTTTTAATAAATCACAGTATATTAAAAAATGGAGGGCTGTAGGTTTCACATTTTCACAGCATTATACAAAAACAGCTAAAATATAACTTTTAATAAATACTCATGTCACGGAAATTTTGCATAATCAGGTGGCCACAAGATATGTTAGCAATGGCAAAAAAGGAACAAGTAAGCATAAAAATATCTACAAATCACATTCTCTTTTTTACCCAGATGCTGACCTGCAACATGAAATAGACTTATCTTACCCTAACTACAAAGCTACTCTCCTATGACCCAAAAGAAAGGCGGGGTCATTGCCCCAAAAATGACGGCCCCACCACACACTGAATATGGCCCTAAGAAGACCCTACAGTCTCCCTACCCAGTAAGGGCCTAGATGATCATTGCTATAAAGATCAAAGCACATAGAGTGGATAACAAAGTGTGTTCATGTAAATATACATATCAGTAGTCCTGACACTTTTCCCCATCCCGGAAATAAACAAATAGTAGTTCTTATCTGAAAGGGTTTACATTTTTTTTAGGAAATTGATTAAATATCAATTTTGGAGGATTCCACATTAACATTAGATCATGGCAAAACGCCTTTAAGACTAGTTCTAGTCAAAAGAACAAATAATATAGAGCCTGGAACACAAATGACTGAAAGGTCTTTTCACATACCTCACATAAGGCCATACCTTAGACCCCTTTTTGCATGTATTAATATGGGCTGTACCTTTTCATGGAAAATGTGACAACTCTTAATTGCTTTGAATTAATCTATGTGTAATCATAACAAAGCTGTTTAAACCTTATTATATAGAGATTGTCATCTCTGCAGTATCAGGGTTTTCAGCCATCCATAAATTCCTGTGTCTGTAAAAGTAGGTAATTTTTGCCAGTGTCTGTGAAAAATATCTATGTATCTCTGTTTTATTTGGAGGCTGGTGGTACTTGAGTAGGTAATTATAATTGCAATTATCATCATCATTTTACAAGCTCGGAGTATATGTTGTTAAGAGTTTTTGACTCATGACTAATTGTATGGTATCTGACCAACACCTGACCTGGCGGATGAACAGCGGTCTCCTCAACGTCTCCAGCATCGTTAGCGATCATCATTTCTGCTCAGAGTGAATCAGTTTTCATCACTGAACAGCACTGAGGACCACTGGTCCCTTGTCCAGCATAGATGGTCCCTGGTCCATGCAAGATGACAATGCCTGCGCCTGGTTTTATCGTCAGGTCTTCTAGCATGCAGACCACGCTGATGTAAATGGTAGTGAATGGTCTGATGTGACACTTGGGTGCCTCTCACTTCCCTTAAACGTTCCTGGAGTTGTGTGGCATTCATCATTCAGATCCGCAGGGTATTGTTTACAATGAAGCGGTCATCAGTGTGTGATGTAGCCAAAGGACATCCACTTCTTTGCCTTTCTGTGACTCTTCCAGTCTTTTTGTATCTCTGTTACAACCTGCTGATAAAAGTCTGTGATACTCTAAGCTCAGTTGCCACTTCCGTCTGAGAACATTCTGCTTGAAGCCTTGCAATGGCGAGGTACTGTTGAGCAATTGTAAGGTGTTGTCTTGGTCTCATGATGTCAAAATGTTAACAGCATGATGAGGACGACTGTTTAATTCCCAATACAAATTGATCCCCTAAATTTATTGGATGATTTAGGGTTACACACCTGTTGTGAATTTTGCCATTAAGCTCCATGTGCATCTTGTGCAACAAGTACTGAAATATTGAACAGTTGGATATGTGCATTCTAAAGTTAGGAGATTGTCTCATTTAGTTCATTAAAAAAAATCAAGAAATTTTATGTTCATTCTGTAATTTTAATCAAAAGCCAAATATCCCTAACATTTTGGAGTAACGTATGTGTCAATGTAGCTATAAATGTTGAAAATGAGTAACAGAAATGATACAACACAAAGATTCTCTAGAATTGCTATGTTATGTGAAAGATAAAACAGACCCGTCATGATTGTTGACAGATCTTCTTTTATTGTATCTACAGGCAATGATAAGCATTGCAAAAGAAAATCACGGAAAAAGGATTTACAGATTATTTTACAAGGCTCACTGACAGCCACTTTTTTGGCATGGAAGCTGAGTAATCAGGAACTGTGTGGACAAGGCTTAAAAGTCACATATTGCTCCTAAGCTTCATTGAGGCCTCCCTGGCAAAATATCAATGCTTCTTCTCAGTAAATCATTTTTTTGCTTATGGCTATTGAAATATAGCTAAATTATTATTTATACTTATTTACTTATTTATTACATTCTGCCTGAATCTTTACAAATATACTTCACATGCATAACATATTTAAAATGTTCTATATTTCTTATACAACAAAAATGTTTATTTATATTTCTTTATAAAGTCTCCTTCATACATTTTTTGTGGCTTTTTTGACTTAAAAAATGCCGGAAAAACAGCATGGGTTTCTCTTTTTTTTTCTTCTTATTTTTTATGTACTTCATGCTTTATGTGTTTTGTGGCAATTTTACAAAAATATGGGCGACATGTTTGAAATCTGTCTAGGTCTAACACTTTCTCAGTTGCCCATAGCAACCAATCAGAGCTCCCCTTTCATTTTATATAGTGCTCTGAAAAAATTAAAGGGGAGCTCTGATTGGTTGCTACAGGCAATAAAGGAAATTTTGGACAGTTTTCATACATGAGGCCCTAGTTTTTAAGTATATATATATATATATATATATATATATATATATATATATATATTATATATATATATATATATATATATATATATATATATATATATATATATATATATATGGATTTTTTTCTGTTATATTTTTCCCATAAAGAAGTATGTGATTAATAGATCATATAATTTATTGACTCTTCTTTCACTTGCATAATTAGTTGTGTGAAACTGGCAAAAAAATGCAACAATCATTTACACATTGTCTGGAAAAAAAAGCCATTTCTATGGCGCTGTTTTCAGAAAAAATGTCATCAACCCAAACAACATAACCAAAGTAAGAACAAAAATACCACAATGAAAAAATGTGCATATTGTGTTTTATATTTACCCAATGATTTCTAAACATAAAAAGTGTCAAAACTAAACTATCTTAAAAGACACACCAAAAAAACCCAACAAAAGATCAATATACACTATTTATTATCCAGGAACCCAAGAACACTGAGGCTGCATTCAAATGTATACTTTTTCAATGCAGTTTTTAAAGCAAAAACCAGGAATGGGTCAGAATTGAAGGACACGTTTTAGGGAAACAATGAGACTTCTCTTTGTTTGAAATCCATTCCCACTTTTGGCTTCAAAAACTGCATCTAAAAAGCTGAACAATTAATACAGACTAACTGATGAAGGGTCCATTTATTATCACTTCTAATTTCACATACTATTAAAATAGTATTAGTGTGCTAGAATGAATGTATGAATCTATGCATGGTACAGCTTTCCTTAGCAACCCTTAAATACCAGTAGGAAGGGGACATCTTTAAAAAGAATATTTGCTGTCTATTTGAACATATAAGTAGTGTTTAGCGAACAGTAAAGAGTTCTAGTTCGATTAGAATCTCGAACATTTGTGAGTTTGGTTCGAAGTTCTATTCGAACTCGAACTTCGATCCCCATTAAAGTCTGGTTAATTTTTATACCTCTACAGGTGAGGATAAGCCTGGTATTACCATCCATAACAGTAAACTGGATACGTGGAACAACTTAGCGAAGAAAATTTGGCTCTAAGAGTGACAGAAAAAAATTGAGAGGCTAAAATACTTCATTCCTTTCAATGGCTAACGGAAAAGATGAGGACAGCTTGCAAGCAGGGCCGTAGCTATAGGAGGTGTAGTGGTAGCAGCTGCTATGGGGCTCCGCATCCCGAGGGAACCTAAAAGCCCCTTTGACACATAGGAGATTTGGGGACGGTGTGTTATATAATTACTGAACCCCCACAACTGCAAAAATTGAACTTTTGGGCACTGAGTATGATTTAGCAAATCCAAGCACTATTTATAATACTGTACATATCCTTATATATGAGAGTTAGGCATTATGTGAGCCTGAAAATGTCACCAAATAACAGCTTCTGGGTGTGGGAAAGATGCAGCCAGCAATACTAAACTCCCTAACTATTGATGTCAATGGGGAGAAAAATGCTATCCAACTAAGCGCAGTCTGTACAGTACAGATGGAGTGAGCTGAAAATGGCATTCACAAGGTAATACATTGAAATATGTATTACATGGTCATGTGATTATAGCAGCCAATGAGAGCCCTACACCTCAGCAATGACGTTTTTGACACTTCTCTGTACTCTGCACTGATTGGATAGCCGCCAAAAGTGCAGAAAGGTGATTGGATGGCTGCCAAAAGTGCAGAAGGCCGCTGAAAAACTAAACTGAAAATGGCATGTCGAACTAGAACTAGATTAATTGTAAACCATCCCGGCACTCGTACAGAAGATTCCTCGGAGGCGTAGTGACAAAAAGCGACACTCTCTTTATTGAAAAACTACTAAAATGACATATAAAATTATTCAAGGGTGAAACAGTTTACGTGTTTCAGGCTCAGCAAATGGCCCTTATTCGTAACTAACACACACATCTAAAAGACTTCCTCATATAGCTAGTTTCCCGGGTCAATCCAGGTTTCTCACCTGAATGATTAATCCTCAATGGTAAAGATGAAATTGAGTACTCCTTATATTCACATATCGACATCAAATATATGCAAATGTGTTTACACATAAATTAAAATAGGAGAAATAAGGCAAGCTTATATACAATTAGAACATAAGAAACACATAATCTATTAAATACAAAACTAACAAACAAAACTAATAAATATACATAAGATCTGATTTAAGGTTCAAACCCCGTGGAAACCTGGTGTCAAGGGTTAGAATCCAGTATGCTTCTCTATTCATAAGGGTCTTCCTCCACGAAATGGAAAGGGATATTTGTAGTAGATCCACAGATTATTTCCCTAGGGGATTGAGTTTTGCAGAGCAGAACTCTGTCCTCTTGTTGGAAAGTTTGAATGACAATCAAGTACAGAATAGGAACATAACAACACAGGATGTCAATTTGCAACATATAAAAAATTGTGACTTTTACCCCATCAATTCTAGGGTTTCTGCTATGGAGGACTTTCAGTCCATAGTGGAAAAGGAATTTTGAGATTTGCATTTGAGGAGTGGAGATAAAAGAAATAATATGACGAAAAGGCAAATTAATGCTCTCAAGGATATTCAACAAAATCCGCAATTGGTGGTTCGTGCCTCGGATAAGGGGGGTTCTGTGGTCATTTTAGACAAGGGCTTATACCTTAGAGAAATAAATAAGATGCTGGATGATAACAGAGTATACAAAAAATTGACCCAAGATCCCACAAATATCTTTTCTGGTAAGATTAATAAACTTTTGGAGGAAGGTGTAGTTATGGAGGTCCTCACGGATAGACAAAGAGATAGTATGAGTGTTAAGTATCCGAAAACACCCATTTTTCATGCCCTCCCAGAAGTCCATAAGGGGGTTTGTCCTCCCCCTTTTCGTCCCATCAGAGCAGGAATAGGGTCCATTTATGAGCATATCAGCACTTGGTTAGACCGGCATTTACAGCCCTTGGTCTTTCGCTCTCCAAGCTACCTGAAAGACTCTAGGGAGGTTCTAAAATGTATGGATAGCATTTTTTGGAAACCAGAGTATCAATGGGTTTCATGTGACATAGTTGCTTTATACACGACGATACCACACACTTTAGCACTTCATGCTTTATCCTATTTTCTCAACAAGTACACGGAATATGGTGACTCCCTTAATCAATATATTCTTTTGGTGACAGAATTTTTGCTAGGACATAATTTTTTTATGTTTAATGGTTCATTCTATCTACAGATTCAGGGATGCCCAATGGGCTCATGCTTTTCGCCTTCACTAGCCAACATTTTTGTATCCTATTGGGAGGAGAGATATATTTATTCCACTAATAACATCTTTTCTGATGATATATTTTGGTAGGGGAGGTATATAGATGATACCCTGTTAGTCTGGCAGGGTTCATCTACCTCCATACCAAAATTTGTAGAATATATTAATACAAATCAAGATAATCTGGTTTTTACCTTTGAGATGCAAAAAAGTGAAATACATTTTTTGGATTTAAAATTGATAGGAGATCCAGTTGCTGGTAAAGTCTATAGTACCACCTATAGAAAGGAGATCTCAGGAAATGGCATTTTGCATGCCTCCAGTTGCCACCCCCGCATGTTATTAATAATCTTCCGGTGGGAGAGTTTATTAGGTCCAAGAGGAATTGCAGTGAGGTGAGATATTATGACCAGGAGAAAAAGGTAGTCATTGATAGGCTCAGAAGTAGGGGGTATAAGATGAGGTACATTCATCGAGCCCTAGGTATTGCTGAGAATAAGGATAGGAGTGAATTGATTTTTTCCTCCAAAAATAAAAACATACGCTCAGATGAATCAAATATATGCTTTATGACACAGTACAGCAACCAATACCAGGACATAGTACATATTGCACAGAAGCATTTACCCATACTTACAATAGATCCGGAATTGCGGGATATACTCAAAAATGGATGTAAGTTCATATCCACGAGAACTCGCACGCTAGGGAATATGATTTACCCAAGCATGTTTATTTCATCCTTGAAACCTAGGAGACATACATGGATAGACTTCAAGGGATCTTTTAAATGCGGCATGAGTAGATGTATTCTCTGTAAGTTTATGGTGAAATCAGATACTTTTACTTCTGCTGTTACAGGCAAGCAGTATAAGGTTCAGAGTTTTCTCAATTGCCGTTGTTCATATGTGGTCTATCTGATATGGTGCGATATATGTGGTATGCAGTATGTGGGATGTACCACTAGGAATTTAAACATACGTATTAGAGAGAACATTCATGATTCCAAACAGAATAGTCTCCGAAAAATTTCAGGGTCAGCTAAGCATTTTTTAGAAGTTCACCAGGGCAATTTAACATCATTTAAAGTTCAGGCAATAGAACAGGTTAATAGACCCGTGAGAGGAGGGGATTGGAGGAAGACCCTTATGAATAGAGAAGCATACTAGATTCTAACCCTTGACACCAGGTTTCCACGGGGTTTGAACCTTAAATCAGATCTTATGTATAGTTATTAGTTTTGTTTGTTAGTGTTGTATTTAATAGATTATGGGCGACATGTATGAACGGGCTTTTCGCCTGTTTTTAGGAGTAAACTGCACCTCCCGGCCCAAATCCGCCTGTCGGACGCAGGGATGCAGTGTTAGGCGCAGCATTCGCCACTTTCAGCTGCACCCCGCATGAAGGGGCGGGCAATGGGCGCGGTGTGGGCGTGGTGTAGGCCTTCTGGGGCGGGACGCGGCGCGCTCGAAAACTCCGAGGCATGTACGATCGCGAGTCGGCAAAACGCGACGCAATGCAGCGCTCGGCAGCTCCGACAGGCAGACCTAGTTTATTTTGGTCTAAATGCTCCGGCGGCGGCGAAGTGAAGCAAGAACGGAACATGCGAGGAAGCATAGAAGATTGCAACAGAAATCTCGGCGCTCAGCTCCGTGCGGCATGGAGTATGATTCCAAAAAAAATCGCCTTTATAAAGGCGGAAAACATTGTCAGAAAAGAGCTCAACCTCAAAAAAAAAAAAAATTTAAAAAAAAATCACTTTCCAAAAATCGAGAACAGCGCAATATCAGGAATTAGGATATTGGAAATTGCTGGGAAATACAGTAATTCAAATTATGAAAGCTATTCTCATTGGTCGGCATAAACCAGCCAATCAAAATAGGAGCGACAGTGAAGCATTAAAACCTATGGAGGACTATTGACCAATCAGAATCAAAGGCGGGACAGTTCAAAATACAGTAAAAATGCAGAAAAGAGCTGATTGGCTGAGCTAGTGGGGGCTTGGCTATCTCGGCCAATCAGAATAGGAGCGACAGGGACCCATTATAACCTATGGAGAAGTTTGAACCAATCAAAATCAAAGGCGGGACATTTCAAAATACAGTAAAAATGCTGAAAAGAGCTGATTGGCTGAGCTAGCGGGGGCTTGGCTATCCCAACCAATCAGAGCGCGAGCTACTTCTCCCATTGTAGTCTATGGAGAGATGGGCGCAATGCAATCTCAGCGCTCGGCGCCGTGCGGCATGGAGTATGATTAAAAAAAACATTTTTATTAGTTCTAAAATATTCTCTGAAAAAGAGCTCAAACATTCTATAAACATAAATCAATTCAATCCCGAACAACGCGTTTGTCGCCGAGACTGGCGCTACATCGGGAATTGCAATAGAAAGAATTGCCGGGAAATACAGTAATTCAAATTCTGTAAGCTATTCTCATTGGTCGGCATAAACCAGCCAATCAGAATAGGAGCGACAAAGACCCATTATAAGCTATGGAGGAGAATTGACCAATCAGAATAGGAGCGACAAAGACCCATTATAAGCTATGGAGGAGAATTGACCAATCAGAATAGGAGCGACAAAGACCCATTATATCCTATGGAGAAGTTTTGACCAATCAAAATCAAAGGCGGGACAGTTCAAAATACAGTAAAAATACAGAAAAGAGCTGATTGGTTGAGCTAGCGGTGGCTTGCCTATCCCAGCCAATCAGAGCGCAAGCTACTTCTCCCATTGTAGTCTATGGAGAGATGGGCGCAATGCAATCTCGGCGCTCAGCGCCGTGCGGCATGGAGTATAATAAAATAATTATTTTTATTAAGTGTAAAACATTATCAGATAAAGCGCTGAAACCTTCTCTAAAAATAAATCTTTTAAAACCCCAAAACAAGCGTTTGTCGCCGAGACGGGCTCTAAAAATTCAATGAGAGAATTGCGGGAAATACCGTAATTAGGATGGGGAATTTTCCCAAATATGTTTCGTTCCTTTGCCGAATTTCTTGAAAAAAATAACTTCGTTCCGAATTATGCGGGATGAATCACGTTAAAAAACACTATTTCAGGCTGACAGAGCCTGAGGGTGTGTAGAACGTTTGTCCATGCTAAATAGCAGGGGGTTTGGTTTGGTTTTATACAATCTTGTTTTTAGTAGAACGAGTGACTGCCGCCGCTCTTAGAATCGTTCACAAAAAAAATTTCCCCTGGGCATTAAGAGGGCAAAATGAAAAAAAAAGGGGAAAGAGCTTAAAAATTGGGACACATGGAAAAAAAAAAAGCGAGAGCTAGGGGGGGCAACATCAGTGATGGTGTGGGGGGTTTACGGGGGCAGCCACAGCGCTGAGTCAGAGAGGGGCACAATGACATTCTTGGGGGGTGGAAAAAACAGGGAAAAGGCCCCAGGTGGCACAATGACCAAAAAGAGTGTGTAGGCCACGGATCAGCCCCAGCAGCAGATGAGGTCAGACAGTGGGACACTGACAAGTGTGTAGGTCACAGCAGCACCACAGCAGCAAATGAGGTTTAACAGTGGTACAATGACCAGTTGTAGGTCACGGCAGCAGCCACAGCAGCAGCATAGGTCAACAGTGGCACAATGACACAGTGTGGAGGCACGGCAGCAGCCACAGCAGTGGATGAGGTCAACAGTGGCACAAAGGGGGGCATTTGGAGGTGGCAAAAACAGGAGTAGGCCACAGAGTGGACAATGACCAGTGGGAGGTCAAAAAGCAGCAGCCACACAGCAGCATGGGGTCAACAGTGGCAAAAAGACACAGTGGTAGGTCACGGCAGCACCACGCACGCATGAGGTCAGGCGTGGCAAAATACATTCTGGAGGTGGCAAAAACGGAGTAGGCCATATGGAAATACACAGGGGAGGCACGGGCACCCAAGCAGCGCATGAGGTCGACCGTGGCACAATGACACGTTGTAGGTCACGGCAGCACCACAGCAGCAAGAGGCAGATTTGATGGGGGGGTGGAAAAACGTAGTAGGCCACAGGTGGACAAACGAGAGTGAGTGACGGCGGCACAGCATAGGTAGACGTGGAAAAATGACCGGGAGGGAAAAAAACAGGAAACCACAATGGCACAATGACAAAAATTCTAGGTCACGGCCAGCCACACAGCAGCATGAGGCAGAAAGGGCCACAACACATTCTGGAGGGGGAAAAACGGGTAGGCCACAGAGGACACAAGACAGAGATGGAGTGACGGCAGCAGGACAACGCATGAGGTCAAGAGTGGCAAAATGAAACATTGTGGGGGTCACGGCAGCAGCCACAGCAGCAGCAGAGGTCAACAGTGCACAATGACTTTCTGGGGGTGGCAAAAACAGGGAATGGGCACAGAGTGGCAAAAACACGTGTCTGGGCACGGCAGCAGCCACGCAGCAGCAAGGTCAAAAGTGGCACAATCACTTTTGGAGGTGGAAAAAACGGGAGTGGCCCACAGAGTGGCAAAATAAAGGGGGGAGTGATGGCAGCAGGAGCAACAGCACGAGGTCAGAGAGTGGCACAATACACAGTGTGGGGGTCACGGCAGCAGCCACAGCACACATGAGTCAGCCCGGGGCACAATGACAAGTGTGGGGGTGGGTGGAATCCCAGTCCCGGGTAAAGATTTTTGGTGGCGTGGAGAAACGGCAGCAATTGTGGCATCAGGCGGTGGCGGCTCAAATATGGCTGGGGGCAGAAGTTTGAACCCAGATCTTTCCTTAAGTTTAGTAGGCGTCAGGCTGATTACGACGCCAAAGGGATTGGTGTGTGAAATCTGGCCGATCCACCCGATTCATCTTGACAAAGGCATCGTTCCACTTTTCCCGTGGACAAGGGTTCCCTTTGGGGGTAACGAGGCCCCCCCCGCTTTAAAACACCCGCCTGAGCCACACTACGCCCGGCAGGACAGCTTCTCCACTGCAAATCGGAAAGTTCGCCCTCTTCCTTTTTGGGCTGCCCTATCCAGGGGAAACTTCTAACGGGGGTCAGGTTTCCAAGTGGGCCACCACCTTTTGGGTTCAGGTCTGCTCCAGGCCCTGCTGCGTGTGCTGCGACGCCCTCCTCCAGGTGGGTGAAGGAACCCTTATCATTAAATCATACTATGTTGCTGCTGAGGGAGCGGGTACGCCCAACCCCCCCCCTTTCCCCCCGGAAGCCGGCAGTTAAGGGGAGGCGAAAAACCCCCCGGTCCCCCTTCAGAGGAGGGACTTGCCGACAGGGGCAGGGGCCCAACTGATAGGGAGGATTCCCTATAGTATTTGGTTTGTCCTCCCCTAAATGCGGGAAAAAGGTCCCTTTTTGGCCGGGTACGGGGGTCCAATAAGGTGGAGGCAGAAGCCCCCTCCGGGATGCAAACATTGGGCTGCATTTCCCAGGCAAATCAGCAGCGCGGGCCTCTGCACAAGTGACTCCGAGGGCCCCTGCCTCCATCTACACTGTAACTCCCATGGTGCTTGAGGGCATCTGCCTCGTCTTCCCATCTCCACTAGTCCTCCGCTGGTCTTGTCCTCCTTCTGTCACCGGGGTAGAAATCCACTCATTTCACCAGACAATGCTTCTGCCCAAGTCCTCCTCCCCCTCCCCCTTTTTCAGTCCCCACCGGACCAGTGGCCGCGAATGTATCGCCACTCCCCAGTCCCCTGCCCAGAAGTTTTTTCAGAAATCTGTTCCGGAATGAAGCAGGGGAAAATGACGTTTTTCCCCCCCGAGCCGGCACGACAAAAAAACGTCGCCTCCTCGAATGGCCTCAAAAAGGGCAGGTGTACGCATGAGCTCCAGGGGCTGAAAAAAGTTCACGGGGGTATCCTGTCCCCCGGGATCATAAAAAAATCGTTAAGCCTTCTTGTTCAACATGGGTCCAACATTGCAGCTGGAATTCCAACGGGTGGAAACACGAAACAGGTGTTTGGGGAGGCGTTCTCCCGAAACCGGGGAGGGTGTTCCGGGCTTTGTGGGAAGGATGAAGTGCATGCACATTTTTTGGGGCCATTTTCAGAATTTTCTGAAGATCGGGGAAGACTTTAGGAACCTTTCAAAAACCAGATTGAACACTGCGCCATGCGGGGCGCAAAACCCATCCCTCCCGTGCAGGCGGATACCATGTTCCCCCATTGTCCTCACCATGATTCCGATTTGCATTTTTCCCCGTGGAGAAAGCCACACATCGATTTCTTGGCATGACGCGGACAGTTCCTCCCCTGTACTTTTTTTCGCCGAGGAAAGCCATTTGAAACGCGTGAACCCTGTGCCCAAAAACATGTGGTTTGATTGAGCAGTACTTGGGGAGGCGAGAGGGTGGTGAGGGGGAGGAGGCGGACATTGGCGCAGGAGCCCAGTTTACAATGGGAGGAAAACCCGTCTCCTGTCCAAGTTGTTGGGGCGGGGCCCGGGAAGCACATTCACCCAGTGGGCCTTTAAAGGACAGTACGGGCCCTTGACCTATTAAAAAGCTCCAGACGTCCGCGCTGCCGTGCCCCTTTGGGAAACAAACGATAAGTCAGGACTGGCCCCCACTTCTGTTCTACATTTTTTATGAAGTGCGGGTACTGCCTTTTTGGAAAAAAAATTACGGCGGGGAACCCCATCGGTGGGGCAAAAAGCCTTAGTTCTCTGAACGGTGCAGGTCCACCTTTTGGAAAGGGGGGGATTCGTACCAAAACTTGGACAGGAGCACGGTCAGCTGGGCCCCCTTAGGTTGGTTGGACCATACTGTTGCTCTTGAAATCGCCCGCTGAACGACTGCGGGCGCCATGAGTAGCGGGGGAGCAGGAGCCGGCCCGGGGAGAGAGTCAAAGAGAAACAGCTCCCTTCTGCAGGGGTGGTGGAGCCTTGACTTTCTGCAATACATGCTACCCCCTGGCGTGCTGTTTGTTTCTGCGGCGGCAGGATGGACAACCAATCTGGGGCCCCGTTTTCCCCAGGCCAGCGGATGGGAGCTGCATTGTTGACCCCGGGGTGGGCCAAAGTTAGCTCCCTTGCCACGCTTTACTTTTGCTTACAGATTCTACATAACCAAATTTTGGCTCCTTCGGTTCTACAAAAAACTCCCCACCGCCGAGTATCGATTTACCCCAACGCTCCGACTGAGTGACTACTGCCGCCCCCTCCTCGCTGGCCCGTGCCGCTCTTCTTTGGGCCTGCAAGGGGTTTTTTTACCCCGTGGTCGCTTGGGTCCCGACCTCACACGCGCTATTTTGCTTACTCACGGCCACACGACCCCTTGCTTCTGTGTGCTGCCTACTGCAAGCTGACGCCCCTTCCCTGACGAAGAAGCCCTTGTCCCCGGGGCCCCAAATGCGGGCGGGACATCATCATCATTTTTGTTTCTCGTCACGCTTTCTCATCCCCGGTCTTTGGGATGCGAGGTGAACCCCTCACAACATGATCCCTGCCCCCTCTCAACATTATACTTTGCCGCCTACTGCAAGAAGCGGGGAATTGGCCCTTTTTTTTTGCTGCCAAATACGCTGACTGCCCTCCCAAATTTTCATCCCGCTATTTAAAAGGGGGTGGTCCAAACCACATAGTAGATCTCGGCTGAGGGAACCGAGGGGGGGAGGGGGGTTGAGGACAGGTTAGGGCCCTACCCCTCCCGGGGCCCTGCCAACTTAAGGGGGTTTTGTCGCGTTCCCACCACTCTTGACTGGGGGGTTTTCAGATGTCATTGGGGGGAAGTGGAGACCCAGCAAACCCTCAAGAACCCTTGGGTTTTGAACAAACACGGCCACTAGATGACACGGCAGTTGTGGCCTCACCGAGTTTACCCCCGCGCGACATCCCTTGCTGTCTGCGACCTGGCCGGAATTTTTTGGGCCCCTGCCAACCCCCGGAAGAGCCGCCACCTCTCTGTCGACATACTGTTTTTTCTAAAATGTCAGAAACCCGTTGATAAAAATATCTTTATAAGAAAATACACACCCTGTTTTACCCCAAAAACCCCGAAAAAAAGCTTGGTAACCCTTGGATATAAAATTTCGCTCCCAAAAGGGCGGGAAAAAATTTACTGAGTGCCGTTTAAAAACTCTGTGTATTTTACGATATAAAAGCACAAAAAAGGGGTTAATTAAACCCTTTGGATTTTTAATTTTGCTACAGAATTTCTTCTGTGGCGGGGAAAAAAAAATTTCTTTTACTGAGTACAACGCAAAAAAGCTTTAATTAAACCCCCGGATGTAAATTGCCCAAAAAATTGACACCACAAACAGTAAACTTTGTACGGTTTTCAATGGCGTGTTTTTTACGCTAAAAAAACAGAGATAAAATTGGGAATTTAAACCCCGCTTTGAAATTTTTACAGAAAAAAGTATATATTTTGGCGTTTAAAATGACTGTTTCTTTGGGGCACCAAGCTAAAAACAACGCTTAATTAACCC
The DNA here is from genome assembly GCA_025379985.1 of Phyllomedusa bahiana. NCBI lineage: Eukaryota > Metazoa > Chordata > Amphibia > Anura > Hylidae > Phyllomedusa > Phyllomedusa bahiana. Next base: position 70,114 of record JAODAL010012658.1, read on the forward strand.
CCGGATGTAAATTGCGCCAAAGAATGAGCCACCACAAAATTGTCTTTTTAGTGTTTACAATGCGGTGTTTTTTACCCCCCACAACAAGAGATAAAAATTTTAATTAAACCCTTTTCTTGTGAATTATGCAAAAGGAAAAATGATATATTTGGCGTTGAAAATACGGTTTTTTTGGATCACCCCAGGGAAAAAAAAGCTTTAAATTTAACCCCCCGGATTAAATTTTCCCCAAAAACCCTGACCACCGCAACTAGAGCTTTGTACGGTTACAATGCGGGTTTTTTTTACGTACACAAAAAAGAATAAAAAATTTTAAAAACCTTCCTTTTTGAATTATGCTACAGAAAAAATTTTAAATTTTTGGGGTTAAAAATTCGGGTTTTCTTGGGGTCCCAAGCTGAAAAACAACGCTTTAAATTAACCCTGGATTAAATTTCACCAAACAATTTATCACCAAAATATGCTTTGTAGGGGGTTTTCAATGCGGTGTTTTTAGCTAACAACAAGAGATAAAATTGTAATTAACCCTTTGCTTTGAATTTTGCTACAGGGGAAAAAATTTTTATTTTGGTTTTTAAAAAAGCGGTTTTCTTGGATCACCACAGCTGAAAAACAACGCTTTAAATTTCCCCCCCGGGTGTAAAATTTTCACCAAACAAATTTAGCCACCAAACTATAGCTTTGTAGCGTGTTTTCAATGCGGGGTTTTTCGCCCAACCCAAAAGAGAAAAAAATTGCAATTAACCTTTTCTTGTGAATTATGCTACAGGAAAAAGGATATATTTTGGCGTTGAAAAGCGGTTTCTTGGATCACCACAGCTAAAAAAACGCTTAATTAAACCCCCGGAGTAAATTTCACCAAACAATTGAGCCACCCCAAACAAAACTTTTGTAGCGTTTACAATGCGGTGTTTTTTACGCAAAACAACAAGAGATAAAATTTTTAATTAACCTTTCCTTTGGAAATTTTGCTACAAAAATGTATAATTTTGGGGGTTGAAAATACGGTTTCTTGGGGCACCCCAGCTAAAAAACAAGCTTAATTAACCCCTGGAGAAATTGCACCAAACAATTGAGCACCCCCAAACTAGTGCTTTGACGTGTTTTTAATGCGGTGTTTTTTTTCCCACACAAAAAGAGATAAAATTGCAATTAAAACCCTTTTCTTGTGAATTTTGTACAAAAAAGGGAATATTTTGGCGTTTGAAAAAGAAAGGTTTCTTTTGGGGTCACCACAGCTGAAAAAAAACGCTTAATTAACCCCTGGATTAAAATTGCCCAAACAATTGAGCCACCACAAACTAGTATTTGTAGCGTTTAACAAGCGGTGTTTTTTGCTAAACAACAAGAATTAAATTGAATTAAAACCTCGCTTGTGAAAAAAAAGTACAGGAAAAATGTAAATATTTTGGCGTTGAAAATGAGGTTTTTGGGTCATTACAGTGAATAACAACCTTTTTAACCCCTGGGTGTAAATTGCGCCAAAAAATTGAGCACCAAAAAATGAAGTGGTATTTGTATTGTAAAAACCTGTTTTTTTAAATGAATACAAAAAAACCCGGGGTTAGCCCCCTTGATATTCAAAGTGCTGTGAGCAAAGGATTTAAATGTAATGCAGCTGCGGGACGCACCTGGATTTAGTCCAATTCCCCAAAAAACAGAAAAGGGGAAAGTTAAGAAAAGCAGTCTCTGAGACAACGAACACCCCACAAAAAAACGCGTATAAAAATCAGTTTTTTTCAGTAACAAACAGCCGCGGGGGGAGCACCTTCCCCCGTCATTTCAGTGAGAGCGGGATGAGCCCCATTCGCGCCCGGACTTATATATGCGGGGGACTCACAGAACCCCCGGTCCCCGATTGGCTTCACTCGCACAGTCATGCAGGGTATGCCCCTTCTTTCCCCCCAGAGTGCTTTGGCCCCAGTAGCGCCCTATGCTCGCAGCCATTTTTTCAACAAAAGCACACTTCTTTCACCCGAATTCCCCCAAATTTCGACTTCGTTCAGAACCGAACTTTTCCTGAAATTCTAAACGAATTCCACTTCGTTAGAATCAATTCGCCCATCTCTAACCGTAATTCAAATTGTTTAAGTTCTTCTGATTGGTCGGCAGAAGCCAGCCAATCAGAATAGGAGCGACAAAGACCCATTATATCCTATGGAGGAGTATTGACCAATCAGAATAGGAGCGACAAAGACCCATTATATCCTATGGAGGAGTATTGACCAATCAGAATAGGAGTGACAAAGACCCATTATATCCTATGGAGAAGTTTTGACCAATCAAAATCAAAGGCGGGACAGTTCAAAATACAGTAAAAATACAGAAAAGAACTGTTTGGCTGAGCTAGCGGTGGCTTGCCTATCCCAGCCAATCAGAGCGCGAGCTACTTCTCCCATTGTAGTCTATGGAGAGATGGGCGCAATGCAATCTCGGCGCTCAGCGCCATGCGGCATGGAGTATGAATAAAAAAATCATTTTTATTAAGTGTAAATCATTATCAGATAAAGAGCTGAAACCTTCTCTAAAAATAAATCAGTTAAATCCCGAGATCGGCGCTACATCAGGAATTGCAATAGAGAGACTTGCTGGGAAATACAGTAATTCAAATTGTTTAAGCTCTTCTCATTGGTCGCTATAATCCATCCAATCAGAATAGGAGCGCCAGTGGCCCATTCTAACCTATGGAGGAGAATTGACCAATCATATTCAAAGGCGGGACAGTTCAAAATACAGTAAAAAGGCAGAAAAGAGCTGATTGGGGGATCGTCCAGCTTAGCCAATCAGAGCGCGAGGTACTTTCTCAGAGTTCTATGGGAAAAGAAATGCAGAGCGAGCTCTGTTTGTGATTGGCTAAGTTAAAAGAGGCGCGGTTATTTGGACCAATGGAGAGCGAGCGACGCTCCTATGGGTTTTCTAATGCAATCTGAAATAAAAATGTACATGGCCGAAATCAAATGATAAGACTACAGAAATTGTCCCGATGTGTATATAAAATGAATAATAATATGGGGGTAAAGAGAAAAAAAAATTAAATCAATAAAATCCTATTTATTTCTTTATTTTCGTTACACCCATACTATTGATCCTTGGCTAACGAAAATAAAGAAATAAACCTGATTTTAGTGAATTCATATTTTTTGATATTTACCCCCATATTATTATTCATTGTATATACACATCGGGACAACTTCGGCAGTATTGTCATTTGATGTCGGCCATGTACATTTTTATTTCAGATTGCATTAGAAAACCCATAGGAGCGTCGCTCGCTCTCCCATTGGTCCAAATAACCGCGCCTCTTTTAACTTAGCCAATCACAAACAGAGCTCGCTCTGCATTTCTTTTCCCATAGAACTCTATGAGAAAGTAGCTCGCACTCCGTTTGGCTAAGCTGGACGAGCCCCCGCCGCTTCAACCAATCAGCTCCTTTCTGCCTTTTTACTGTCTTTTGAACTGTCCCGCCTTTGAATATGATTGGTCAATTTTTCTCCATAGGTTAGAATGGGCCACTGTCGCTCCTATTCTGATTGGTCAATTCTCCTCCATAGGTTAGAATGAGCCACTGTCGCTCCTATTCTGATTGGCTGGTTTATGGCGACCAATGAGAAGAGCTTAAACAATTTGAATTACTGTATTTCCCAGCAAGTCTCTCTATTGCAATTCCCTATGTAGCGCCGGTCTCGGCGACAAACACGTTGTTTGGGATTTAACTGATTTATTTTTACAGAAGGTTTCAGCTCTTTATCTGATAATGATTTACACTTAATAAAAATGAGTTTTTTATTCATACTCCATGCCGCACGTCGCTGAGTGCCGAGATTGCATTGCGCCGATATCTCCATAGACTACAATGGGAGAGGTAGCTCGCGCTCTGATTGGCCGAGATAGCCAAGCCATCGCTAGCTCAACCAATCAGCTCTTTTCTGTATTTTTACTGTATTTTGAACTGTCCCGCCTTTGATTTTGATTGGTCAAAACTTCTCCATAGCTTATAATGGGTCTTTGTCGCTCCTATTCTGATTGGTCAATTCTCCTCCATAGCTTATAATGGGTCTTTGTCGCTCCTATTCTGATTGGCTGGTTTATGCCGACCAATGAGAATAGCTTACAGAATTTGAATTATTGTATTTCCCAGCAAATTCTCTCTATTGCAATTTCCGATGTAGCGCCGGTCTCGGTGACAAACGCGTTGTTCGGGATTGAATTGATTTATGTTTATAGAATGTTTGAGCTCTTTTTCAGAGAATATTTTACATTTAATAAAAAAAAATTTTTATTCATACTCCATGCCGCACAGCGCTGAGAGCCGAGATTGCATTGCGCCCATCTCTCCATAGACTATAATGGGAGAAGTAGCTCGCGCTCTGATTGGCTGCGATAGCCAAGCCACCGCTAGCTCAACCAATCAGCTCTTTTCAGCATTTTTTACTGTATTTTGAACTGTCCCGCCTTTGATTTTGATTGGTTCTAACTTCTCCATAGGCTATAATGGGTCCCTGTCGCTCCTATTCTGATTGGTCGAGATAGCCAAGCCCCCGCTAGCTCAGCCAATCAGCTCTTTTCTGCATTTTTACTGTATTTTGAACTGTCCCGCCTTTGATTCTGATTGGTCAATAGTTCTCCATAGGTTTTACTGGTTCACTGTCGCTCCTAGTCTGATTGGCCGGTTTCTGCCGACCAATGAGAATAGCTTTCAGAATTTGAATTACTGTATTTCCCGGCAATTTCCAATATCCGAATTCTTGATGTAGCGCCGTTCTAGTTTTTTGGAAAGTGGTTTTTTTAATGTATTTTTTGTTTTTGAGGTTTGAGCTCTTTTTCTGAGAATGTTTTACGCCTTTATAAACGCGATTTTTTTATTCATACTCTGCACGGACATCTTTAATGATTTCTCGCTGTTCTCCAGCCTGTCTCGGATCGGAATACATGTGAGGCGCAGTCCCGCACAGCGCCCATGTCCCCGCACTGTGCCCCACACACTGGCGAGGCGCAGGGAACTTTTCCCCACATGTATGAGCGCACCTCCTCGGACGGCGAATCTTAGGCACAGCACCGCACTGCGCCTAAGTCCCGCACTGTGCCCCAAACACTGGCGAGGCGCGGCGGACTTTACATAGTATGTATGAGCGCGCCCCAGTGCCGACATAAATCAGGCGAAGATTTTGCCGGGAAACCCTTGGAAAGGTGCGCCCCGATGTGGCGAGATTCATACATGTCGCCCTATGTGTTTCTTATGTTCTATTTGTATATAAGCTTGCCTTATTTCTCCTATTTTAATTTATGTGTTAATATATGTGTATACATTTGATGTTGATATGTGAATATAAGGAGTACTTAATTTCATCTTTACAATTGAGGGTTAATTACTCAGGTGAGAGACCTAGATTGACCCGGGAAACTAGCTATATGAGGAAGTCTTTTAGATGTGTGTGTTAGTTACGAATAAGGGCCATTTGCTGAGCCTGAAACGCGTAAACTGTTTCACCCTTGAATGATTTTATATGTCATTTTAGTAGTTTTTCAATAAAGAGAGTGTCGCTTTTTGTCCCTACGCCTCCGAGGAATCTTCTGTACGAGTGCTGGGATGGTTTACAATTAACTTCTTATTTGGTGGACATCTACAGCCGGGTGTCAATTTCCACGAGCACCGCTTTGTGAACAGGAGAGAGGAATTCCCCTGCAGCTTGACTGTTCATTGCTAAGGACGGGCGGACCACAGAGCCCAGGATACCGGTGAGCGCCACTTTTTCTTTTCTTTTATATATGAACTAGAACTAGACCTTTACTCGAACAAACAGTAAAATGTTCGGTTCGAGTTCTAAAAGTTTGAGAAGTTCTACTAGAACTTAACTTTTCTAGAACCGTTCAATCAACACTACATATAAGGTATCATAGCAAAAAATACATGAACAAACCCAGGAATTTTGGTTCAACATATTACAGTTGTAGAGATACCTTTTAAAGACAAGCATCCAAGTGAGCAGTGAAAAGTTATGCAAAGTAAAAGAATCTTTGTGTTCCCATCTCAGCGAAACCTGTTTAGAACATCATTTTGTAAAACATTTCAAAGAGCATGGGAATTATAGAAATTATATTTGTTGTCATGGGCAACGGTAGTGGATCCTCTGGACCACCGCAAGCGATGGTGTAAGCCACGCCAGGGAGCCGAATCTAAGTAGTTTCCGGTTTTCACCAGAGCCTACCAGGTCGCTTCCACTGACGTGACTTGCTTGCAGAGGCAGCCGAGGTGTAGCGTGGTACAAAATAGTAAGGCAGGCTCGTGGTCGGGGACAGGCAGGAAGGTCAGGGCAGGCGGCAAGGTTCGTGGTTGTGGACAGGCAGAAAGGTCAGGGCAGGCGGCAAGGTTTGTGGTCGAGAGACGGAGGCAAATGGTATGGTACACAGTAATCAGACAAGACTTCTGCAATGCTTTCTCAATAGGCTAATGGCACTAAAGATCCGGCAAGCGGAACAGGAAAGGCCAGGCTAAAATAGGAGCAGCGACCGGCAATAGCCAATTACCGGTGTGCTGGCCCTTTAAATTTAACAGAGCCGGGGGCGCGCGCTGGGAGACAGAAGCTGCAGCCGGCGCCGCCCTCCAATGGGGCATGGGTGTTTTTTATTCCCCATTTATGCAGTATTGATGCCTGATAATAAGTCTAATAAAATAATGAATATGCCATTAATTCCATCATAGCATTGACTTCTGATTGTCTATAAATCTTTGTACTTATTTTATGTATATTTTATGCACTTCCTTACAATAAGGCTTTTTGTCTGCTACAGGTCAGAATTTACATTTTTAGACTTAATCCTATTTTTTTTTTTCAGTGTGCTAGTCTATCAGTTCCATGATGTAACATAACAGTATAACATGAAAAGATGAAACCTACACAAGTTCTGCTGGTAAAACAGCAAATAATATATCACCTTTAAAGGGAATCTGTCGCCATTTTTTTTTTACTAATTAATACGAGATACTGATACATATTCTTTTCATCTTAGCTGTTTTCTTAATTCTGTTGTCTGTATATGACTATGTGGGCAGCTTTCTTGTCTGCACTGCTTTTAACAGCATTTAGATAGATGCTTTACAGCAGCTGCATGGACATAGGAGCCTGTGAACAGGAGCAGAGTCATTGACTTTTATAGGAGAGTTTTCCAGTCATGCTCTGTAACCTGGGAAGAAGTCAGTGTACAGGAAGGAGGAGAGGGGGAACTGAGATTATCTCCTATTGTGACTTGTGGATCCTGTGTTATCCATACACATTGGTGTCGCCTTTCAGTTTAATCCTGCTTATGCTGATAATAAGCAGACTGCTGAAAATCTTTCTCTACAGAACAGGAAGTGTCAGACATTTTTAGGCCTAGTGGTCAAAGTGAAAACTGCAGGACTTAAGAATTGTTAAAAAAAAATATTGAAAGTGATATGGAAAATTAGATATAACATAACCGAAAATTCCTAAAAAATGTGTTTAATATAAAAACATGAGTTAAATAAGTTGTGTTTTGATGACACATTCCCTTTAATGAACAAATGGTGAAGAGGAACCTATTTAAACATACTGAATTCTATACCATTCCTTAACAATTGTACCTTTAAAACCAATTTTATATTGCTGTAAATAATAAATTAGTTGTAAATATAAATGGTTATCTAGAAAATAAAACATATTTTTCAATGACAGCAAGGCGGGTAAACAGCTGTGACCGTGACAAACTGCACCAAAAATATGGTAAAATTCTGCCGTAGAAAGTAAGCCAACTAATAATTGGTCAAGAAAGGTTCATCTTTAGATGGATTGTTTACATTTCTACTGTCTAACTTTTAGACAGCAATAGTAAATGTGGGTCAATTTTGCAGACACATTTCTGCTCTTTAAAGTTTTACTTAAATGAAGAAAACACATTAGAAGAATTGAAATTATAGTCAGGACAAAAAAAGTTAGTAAAAGTGGATTCAAAACTATTTTAAAATATCTCATGCATTGATATTTGGTGCAACATAAATCAAATGTAAAATTGCCTGAATAACACATTGCATGACAACTAAAAATGTTGGATCAGTAGAAGTGTTTCTTTCTATTAATCAAAATATTTGACAATCTCAGTGGTGGATTTGACACTTATGTATGTGGTTTTCTCACTGTGAAGGTTAATGGAGAGATATGTCATGAAATAGCTATATAGGAAAGGTTACAGTGTACCCACATTGGGATCGTTAAATATGACAAAGAAGCAAGGCTTGATAAAGTTTCCCTACAAGAAGGAGAAAATAACTTTTTTTACAGTATCTTGTTTTGGCATACTTCCTAAAGTGTTCAGGTGGAGATTTGCTAGAAGTAATGATAGATTTGTGTTAACATCAGAAAACTAGGCTATGCTTCAGTAGTTCATTTTAATGTAGCACCTGCTAGTCTAAAGATACCAAAGTTAATTACCAATTCAAACAAATGATTTTCAGCAGTCTTGCCAAACTTTAGATACAGGCATAGTAATGATACATTTAAAAGTACACAAGGTGAGAAAAGTACATTTCTGGGAGGGTGAAGAAAACATAAGAAGAAATTAGTTGGACATATGATGAACTAAAGATTTAGGACAGAATATAAAATTAAGGAAGTAATTAAATTAAAGTAAAACTTTTAAAACTTCATATTTGCTCAGATGTTTAAAAAGCTTATGTTCTTAATGCAATCTTTATAGCATTATGCTTTTCAGACTAAGTTAAATAATAACTGGCAATTGGGCTTATACAGTTTGATCAAAATGTGTACAAAGAACATCATGTTAATTTTTTTCAATTTTGCTTAGCAGAAATAAATCATTGAATAACACGTGTATGTGGATTCTAGGTCATTTGTTTCCAATAATTTGAAAGAATTCTTTAGTCTTTCTATGTTCATTTAGACTTTCTCTTGGTACCATCATTCCTCCCATTTGGTTCAGGTATCTTTAATTAGAAGACGTCTGCATAAGGCTATGTTCACACAGCTTAACTGCGGGACGTAATTACGCCCCGAAATTACGCCGTGTGGACGGGGGCGGGGCGGGAGCGGGGGAGTGAGCGGGGGACCGGCACTTCGCCGGCCCATTGACCTGCATTACCAGCGGCGCGTATATGCCGCTGGTAATTCACATGTCAATTATCTCCCCGCCCGGCGGATTCGCCGAGCAGTGAGAGGAGACGTAGTCCATAGTTCTCTATGAGAGCTGTGGATTACCGTAATGACTGGGCCGTTTTCAGCGTGTAATTAAGGACCGAAATACGGCCCATTCTAAGCAGTTTGTACATGGCCTAAGAGTTACTAATGACTTTTCACATCCGGTTTCCTGGAAAGGTGGACGTTTAGGTTTTTTTTTTTATGTTGTGTGCCGTAAATTGCTGCTATAATACTTTGCCCATGAGGTGGCATAGCCCAGAGCTAAGAGCCTAAGTCTGGCAGCAGGGTTGTTGCTGGGACATTCCCCTCATAAGTAATGTTGTTGTAGCAATGGTGGTTACTATGCAGTCCTGTGACCACAAAAGTAGGGACCAGCTAACAAGAGGTGACATTTTCCCCACCCTTGGTTGAACTGGATGGACACGTGTCTTTTTTCAACTGTACTATGTAACTATGGCACGGGGGCCCATAAAGTTTGATACTGGAACCTCATGTTCAACTTTATTAATTTTAATAGCTGCAGCAGATCGAAAGTGTTGTTTTTAATTTGTTTTTGTTTTTTTTTAATAATGGAATTGAAAGGGATAGTAAGGGAGTTTTTAAAGTTGATGAAACCCCTTTGCCTTTCATCAATTGATAGCAAATCTTTATTCAGAGCATACAAAAACATAAAAAATATTGTAATGCACCAGTACAAAGCATAGGAAAGTAATTACACCAAGAACATGGACAATCAAGCTGCAAAATATAAAAGCTAACCCTAATGAACTCTAGGTGTGTAATAAATATACCCAGTAATTCATAAATAAATTACGCTAATTTATCAAAATGTATAAACTAGCAATTACAAAATATGAAAACCACAAGTAAAAACATCCATCTAAAAAGTTTAGACAATAAGGGCGCCTGAAGTCTGGCGTCTTTTTCGCCAAAAAACTAGCCCCGTTCACTCTATTTTTAAACAGGCACACTCCAATATTAGGCACATCACAAAGCGACTGCCACACTTTGTAATGCGCCTGAGATTGGAGAGTGTGCTGGAGGTGTGTCGCACTACAACCGTACGATTTTACACACATATGACCATAGTGCAGCAAAACCAGGCGCACTACTGCTGGAACAGGTTGAACACTTTAAAAGTTGTTTACCTGAGCCAGAATTGTTGCTTTTTAGCTAGAAAGCGCTAAGTCTATGACCCGCAGTAGCACAGGTTCATAGATTCAGGCACATTCTACACTACTAATGCGCGCAAAAAAAATGGTGCCTGGGCACCAAAAATCATACATATCACCCTAAAAATACTAAAGTACATGATCAGGAAAATAAAAAACAAAGTGAATATTATTATCAAGCGAATATTGTGAAACTGTAGTTGCATTATATAGCAAGACAACAATTTAAGCAAAAGATCACAAATTATTGTGAATAGATCAAAGGTAACCTGATTTTACAACTGTAGCTAGGCTTACCTTCTCCCAGGACAAGGATTGGGTTCACTGCCCCAAATACGCATCAATAGACTTCCTAGAGCAGAGAGCAATGGCACCTAGGTCAAATGGTCCATCAAGCATCCTTGCTGTAACCTGGCTATCTTGAATGCAGTCGAAATAAAAAATGTGCAGTTCCAGCCTAAATGCCCTCCAATATCACTGTATGTGAAGCTGGAGCTGTTGAGAATATATAGAAAAGCGCTCTCAAGTGAAATAATTCAATACTAAGCAGTGAATAGATATGGAACTGCTCACCTCTTGCCGTTGTACTAAATGGTACAACTCATAGAAACACATGCAAATCAATACGATCGTAGAGGTTCCCTTCCAGACAGCAGCCAGACAGGACTCTTCAGGCGCGGGGGAGATCACTCAGCAAGCGCGATCCTCCGGCTGATACAATGTATCTTTCTTTGAAGAGATGTCAGCGCTCAGGGGATTGAGTGAAAACTATTGACACTTGGGTAACTTAAACCACTGTAGTGGTGTCAAAGTTTATTCAATTAATTTATTTAATTAATTTATTTTAATTAAAATTTATTTAAATTAATTGAATAAACTTTGACACCACTACAGTGGTTTAAGTTACCCAAGTGTCAATAGTTTTCACTCAATCCCCTGAGCGCTGACATCTCTTCAAAGAAAGCTCCAATATCACTGTATGGGATACCCTGAGACAATGGGACCATGGTGTCAACAAGATCTTCTCCATTTCAGACTCTTAATTTAGCATGGCTCTAAGGCCTTCACTGATCTTTGGAATGAATGTCCCACATCGCTGTTTTCACACTGCACCCACTTCAGTATTTTCTCTATAAACATCTGCACTTCCAGCTACTTAGTTATGCAGGGAACTGCAATTAGCCACCTTCACCACCACCACTGTGACCCCTTCATTTTCAGATCCAAATGTGAGATTCAAAGGGTGGACACTACTGACTAAATGAGTCAAGCTAACTGTTCATTCGGCATTCCATGCTATTTGTGTAGCATATGTTGCATATTTTAACAGCATGTTACATAAACAACATAGAAATACTACGCTATTGCACACCATACTTTAATGCATCATATATTTGTAGAAAAGCTGCTCTTAACTACAGGGGACAAACAAGCACTTCCTGTCCCATGAGCACAATACAGATTTTTGCAGATATTGTTCTAGTACCGTTAAGTATAAGGAAACCATCGGAGAATAAAAGCATACTGATTATGGTGAGGTCCCATTGTACAGATGCCAGAAGACTAAGAAGCACTCATGATGTAGTTGACAAACACATGCATGTACTCTGTTGCACAATTTTCTTTTCAATGTTAAAGACTATTCAGTTTTTCGAGTTTTATACCAGCAAAATGATATGGTCATTAATGAATAGACTGTATGTCCATAGTTTCATCAATATTGCCCACATAATTTTGAGAATTTTCTGCTTGTAAAACTAAGTGGCCTTTCACAATCAATAAAAAACTGGGTAGAACAGTCTATGCTGCTCACAGGCATATACCAAAGTCTGTATTTGTAACTTAATATGGTTTACATATGTTATTTAACCCCTTAAGCCCCGGGCCTGAAAAGTAGTTAATGACCAGAAACATTTTTTTAGTTTTTGCCTCCTTGCGTTTCAACAGTTGTAACTTTTTTATTTTTTTTAATGACGCAGTTGTATGAGGCCTCGTTTTATTCGAGACAAGTTGTACTTTATGGCAGAATAGTTTAAGTTCACTTATAAATAATTGCAGAATTTTTTTTATTTATTTTTTTAATTTTTGTTTTTTTACATTTTTTTACATCATTCCAATTTCACACTTAATGACTTGTTAGATTAATTCTACAGGTTATTACGGTCGTGTGGATACCTAATATGTGTAGTTCTTTTTTGTGTGTGTAATGTATGCACAATTATTTTTTTTTTAGATATTTTTTTTTTTTTTTTTTTTTATTTTTTTTATTCTTTTTTTTACACTTTTTGTTTTTTACTTTTTTTTTTTTTTAAATCCCATGAAGGGAGAACTTTTTTTTTTTTTAAAACACTTAGTAATGTATTAGCATATTCATATATGGTAATACATTATAATCTGTGTCACTTTGACACAGGCAGTGATCAGGACACCACACAGTGTGTCCTTGTCACTGGCTTCATACACAGACAGCTCTGGGGCCACACTAGGTCCCCAGGGCTGACTGTGCAGTTGTACCCCAAGCTTTGTCAGGTCACCGGGTGTTCCGATCACCCGACAGAGCAGGGGAACCCTTTGATTGTGTTGCAGTAACGCACCGCCGCAATCAAAGGGTTAAAGCACCAGGTTGTGAAGGTTTCCTCCGCTCCCCGATGCTCGAAGGAGATGCTCTGGGATCAGGGTTGTGTAGTACAGCCCCGAACCCAGCGCAGCTGCGGTGCCGGACGCTGAAAACCCCGAAGTCTGCAACGACGCCAAAAGACGTCGCTGCAGACGAACGACCCGCACCGGCTGACGCCAAAAGATGGTGGGCGGTCGTTAAGGGGTTAAACAATTAATGCCTGTGGTGCCACCTTGTGGCCTGTGTTCGTAAGGTTCCACAAATGTTTATTCTTTCCTACCTAAGAGGAAGTGAGAGGCATTATGAGATGAATAAGCTCATTATCACCTCATGTCTACACAGAGAAGACATCAGCCATCTTATCTTAACCCTTGTTGGATTATAGCTGGTAAGCGGTTAGGCTGTAACTATGTCTAGCTATCTCTAGGTTCACAGATATTGCTAGTACAATTTGGACCTTGTTGCAAGTGTTAAGACATATTTTACTGTGCTGTTGTTCAACTTGGACTGGACACGTCATCTACCATGTAAAATTTGCACTGTATCTGTACTTTTATACACTGTTTATATGTTTGTTACAACCAGTCTGTGTATATTCGAATGTACATTCGTGTCCGTTCTCCAGTTTTCCCCTAATCCTACATGTGAATAAAGCTACAGACTACATGGTCTTAATTATTGACAAGTAGGAAGGCGTTTAGCTGCCTGTCGAGCTCTACATAGACCCCGGGGGTAGGTGAAGTTGGGGCAGGACACAGTCCATTCACACATTTTTCAATTTCTTTACAGTCACCATATAACAAGTGTTAAAAATAAAATACATGTGGCATAAAATTTGTTGCAGAAGCCAACAACAAATTCATATATCAGAAGATTGAGAAAAGGGAACAGCTTTAAGCAATTAGAAAAATAGACAATTGTTTGATCTAAAGGAACTGAACATAAATTATTTTCTTTTTAGGCCCCAACTTTTATTTTATTGATCTTTTTTCTTACTGAATGTTTATCATATCATGTTTTTTGCTGAACTAAAAACACTGTGTTTGGAGAAAAAAGATTACTGCTCACAAACACCAAAGCCTCATCCCAACTGTGAAGCGTCATAATTTTTTGCTGTATCGGGGCTTGGGTGCCTTTTGACCATATATGAAACAACGAATACAAAGATGTATGAAAACATTTTGCAGGAAAAAGTAAGAGAGCAGTCCATGTCCTCAGTCTGAAGAGATGCTGAGTGATACAGCAAAACAATTAACCCAAAACATACAAGTAAATCAACTGAAGAATGATTGAAAAAGAAGAATATTTGTTTTTGGAATGGTCAAGTCAAAGTTTTTACCTGAAGAGGACGATGCACTCAAAGTAACCCAGAAATAATGATGAACAGCGAGAATTGGTCCATAAGTTATCGCTGGTGCTTTGCAAATCTTATTTTCAGTAACTGGAAATGTTTCAAGGCACCAACATAGTATAATTAAAATTAACAATATTTTGCACATGCGTTCTGACAATGTTACAAAGGAAATCTACTTAAAAAGGCAAACTCAAGTGCCTTTTGCCCATATATTGCTTTCACAGTATGTCTATGTTGACCTGCATCTAATAATCTTTTGTTACACACTGTCTTCACTTTCTCTTAACTCTTTTATATCGTTCATTATCGTCATTTATTGTTGAACTTCAGATTTGGGTCAAGCCGGTTTAGCCTGATGCCAATCTTTCCAGAGAGCTTGAAAAAAATGTACAAGCAGTCACCATTCAATTGTACGATACACTTCCCTTTTCTTGTCTAAAAAGGGATTGTGATTGGTTGCATTATTTCCCTCTTTTGGCAAAGAAAATGAAAGTTAGGCCAAAATCCAAAGTGCAATTCTGGTAGTGTTATTCAAAAATTATGGTGCAAAAGTCATAGTCTGTAGATAATGTAACATCAGTGGTAAATGGCCAGTAACTGAAAATCAAAGCAAAACTGGCTTAATTGGCTATACCTACCAAAGACAGCACAGCTTTATTTGCATGTTGGAATTTGCAACAACAGGATCTATTGTCACATTACAATAAAACTTTGATAATAGTCCTCCACCATACTACATTTTACCTTGGGGAAAGAAATTCAAAACCATGGGGTGTTTATGTCATTGGAAGAGCAATATCTGGGTGGGTAGTAGTGGCGGCACAGCTGGAGACCATACTGCCACTGCTACCCACCCAAATATTACTCTGAAGAAAGCTCACTGGAGCCGAAAATGTTCCTTTTGTCTGGATATCTCTAATATGATACTTTACCATATGTATCTTAATTTTGTAATGCTGGAGAAATGTCTAACACATCAGTAAAATACAAGCTCCTTGAAAAGCATACAGATGGTGTGCTGTGAATCACTCCTGTTTGTATACTGAGGATTGGTTATCCTTTTCATGAGCACCCAGCCAAGAAGTGCAACATCCTATCTGTTCATGTATGTCAGGAGAAAAGTCCAGGCCATAAAAAGACTTCAGAAGAGGCAATGAATAGGATTTCAGCCGTGTACTAGTGACTAGTGTGGAGCTATAAGTGCCAAAAAACAATAGCATGGTGTAGCTTACAAAAATGTCTTCATTGTAAGCCATGACTTTGGCATTGACTTGCAGGGCTAATTGGAAGAGGATGAATTTGCTTAAAGGCTGGTGTCCAGCGATGGGGCTACTTTTCAACTCAGTGGAAAGGTCAATCATTACAATGTTAGAATTTAGGATTCAGGAAAACCTTGTGCCCTTATCGAGCACAAGAGTGACTCACCCAAAGGAAGCGTGTTCTGCGCAATGAAGAGGCCCAAAGTCTACAGCCCCTTCTTTAGCGCTCATGATACTGTCCCTGGCTGCTCCTATATGAACATGTTAAAGGAATGGCTTAAGCCACACATGGATGAGGATCTGCCAAATTTAGTTAATCAGCAGGATGGTGCACCTCCATGTTTCCATTTGGATCCTGGTCGATAACTTAATAATACTCTACTGGTTGCACTAGAAACAACAATTCATCAATGTTGCACTGGCCTTCATAAACACCACATCTAACACTCAGTGATTTCTTTCTGTTGGGCTACATCGATGACTCTGTGTATCTTACTCTCCAGCCACAGGATCTGAACAACCTGAGACAACACATCACTGAAACAGTGGAGTTCATATCTGAGGATAAAATTTTTCACCCAACTGTACAGGGCTTTAACTATTGCCCAAAAAAATCTGCCATGTCAAACCCAAAGGAAATCACTTTTTAAAATTGGGGAATTTTATAAACAAAACTTGAATAAATAGTGTGTTTTTTCACGTCAATAAATTTGTGTAATATTTTCTTGGTTATAAGTAATGAGGCTATAATTTTGCATCATCCTTTTTTGAATTACCCTTTTTTTCCCAATTTTTAAATTTAAACGTTTAATTAACTAAAAATAGTCCTGAATATAGGTTTAGCAGGGAATAAAGAATATTTTACTTTTTAATTTTTATGGGGAATCAAAAACCTTAAATTATTTTGTCTAATCATTTAAGCCCACTTAAAAAAAATTTTGGGAAAAAACATACAAAAGAGCAAAAAAAATTTTTACTTCATTTAGCAATCTTAAAAGATCCATAGACAAAAAATAAATTTTTAAAAAAACTACTTTTTTGAAAAAAAATTTAAAAAACCACTGATTTTGTTTGGACAAACAAAATTTCTGTAAAATTAAAAAAATTTAAAGAAAAAAGGGGTTTTTTAATTTTTTGAGAGGTAATGACCCCCAACAATGCTTGGGGAGAGAGGCGAAAAAATAAAAAGTCCCCAGAAACTGGGGTAGAGCATGGTTTTTACCCTCTTTCCAAACAGAGTTTCTTTTTTTCGGGGGGGCTTCCCCGCATAGGGTTTAATTTCCCCAGTATTGCATGTAAACCCCTACTTTTTCATTAAAATGACTGCCACCTGAAGGAAATCTAAATGGCCTCCATTGCATACAATGGGGTTCATCATGCACCCCGGGATTGTTTAAAAAATTTAACAACCCCGTTGAATTTGTTTTTGAAGCGATTTTATTCCCAAAAATTTTTTAAACGGCACAGTTTTTTTATGTTTTACCCCGAATTTTTAGTCATGCGATAAAATTTTTGGGTTTAAAACTGGGCATCATCTAATAAAAATCCCGCCAATTTTTTGCGCTTTCC
Organism: Phyllomedusa bahiana; assembly: GCA_025379985.1. Lineage (NCBI taxonomy): Eukaryota > Metazoa > Chordata > Amphibia > Anura > Hylidae > Phyllomedusa > Phyllomedusa bahiana. The sequence goes on from JAODAL010012658.1 coordinate 87,252, forward strand.
CTTTCATTTTTGGCGGGCCAAAAAAATCCCGCTTACAAAAAAGAGCAGGGTTTAGATTGGGGTGGCGACGTCATGAAAATGGGGAAAGTGATGGTTTTGAATGGCTAAAAAAACAACCCTGCCCCCTTTTGTTTTACAAAGAACAGCCCCCCTGTTCCTGATCAGTGTCCTCAGCTTTTCATACATAAGGGCGGGGCGCCCCTGCCTGGGGCCAAACAGCTCAAACGAAATTAATTCTAAATTTCTTCACCGAGAAAGCCTTTACTGTTAGCCCGTGATTTCCCTTCAACTTGTTAGAATCAAGATTGGAAAAATTTTTATGTATTTTGGTAGGGGAAAAATTTTAAAAGGGAAATACTACCGGGTGGGAAAGTCCCCAAAGGGGGGCGGAGGGGGGGGAGGGGGGGGGGGGGGGTGGTCCGGCGGGGGGAACACAGACAAGCCTAAAAAGAATACCCCGATTTAAAAGTTCACCAAGACTTTTGTGTAGCTTTATTATTAAAAAGTTTTTTTTATTGAAATATTTCCTGGATATTGGGCAGCCTTTAACTTATATTTGGAAAACCATATTTTTTATTTAAATGCAAAGGGCTCTTTTTTAGGGGCAAAAAATTTCCCCTTTTTATTTTCAGTATAAAAATTTTTTCGATAAAGGGGTTTCTTTTTTTTAATTTTGGGCCCCTTCCAGCTTTTGTTTTATATAGCCACCTTGCAAAATTAAAAAATTTGAAACCCGCAATTTTTGATAAGGCACAGGTTTTATAGGGCCAAAAATACCTTTTATTTTTCCCAATACCCTTTCAATAAATGTTTTTTTTTACTTTGGGGGCACTAAAAGCTTTTGTTCAATTTAGGCACCTTGCAAAATTAAAAAGTTAATACCCGCAAATTTTTTAGTCACCACAAAGGGGAATTTGAAAGGGGACAAAAAAACTTTTTAAATTTTCCCCCAAACCCTTTCAATACGTTTTTTTTTCACTTTTTGGGGACAAATACAGCTTTGTTTTATTGAGGGACCTTGCACTTAAATTGAATCAGCAATTTTTTTAGTCCCAAGGTTAAAATTTAAAGGTGCCCCAAAAAAACCTTTTAATATCGTATAACCCTTTTCAGACATTGTGTTTTATTTTTTAAATTTTTGGTTCCCTTTAAATCTTGTTCATAAAAGCACTTGTAGTTAAATTTTAATACAGCAATTTTTTTAGTTTACCACAGGGGAAAATTTTTTAGGTCCAAAAAATAAACCCTTTATTAAACCCGTAACATTTCAAACGTGTTTTTTTTTAATTTTGGCGCAAGGGCCCAACTTTTTTTGATAGAGCCCCCCTTTTCAGTTAAATTTTTTAATCCAGGGAATTTTGTTTTGATTTGAGGGGTTTTTTAAAAACAGCTGTTTATTTGGGCCCTCTTTTAATAAAGGGCTTTCCCCAAAAATCTTTTCCCTTTCCTTTTCAAATTTTTATATTTTTCTTTAAAAGGACGAAATTCCCGGTGGAGGGGGAAACAAAGGGGGGGGGGTAGGAAAAAGGAGGTTAAAAGGACGAGAGAATTTTCTCCTTAGTTCCAGGAGGGACAACACTCCAATTTTGCGTGATCGTCATTGGCAGGAAACCCTCAGGGCCCGGGCCCTTTGCGGGGGCAAAGGGGCCCGGGAAAACTCAGTAACGAACAGGCGTCGCCAACTGTTCCTTTTATTTGGGAATTGGGAAAACCTGCATCCAGCCCGTCCTTTCCCTTTCACCCGTTTCCCTTTCACCCGTCCCCCGGCCACAAATTTTGGGGGGCAGCAGGGTTTGGGGCCATACGTGGCCCCCGGACAGGTAAAATTTTAATTCCCCTTTAAAAATAAAATGGTGGTTGAAAAAAAACCCTTTTTTCCGGCACCAATTTTTAATCCCGGGGTCATGCAGGGTTTTTGGGCTCTTGCTGTGGGGCCCCGGACCCGGTAAATTCCCAAAGGGGGTCCGTTTTAAACTAAAATGGGGTTGAAAGCCTTTCCCCCTTTTTCCGGCACTTTTTTTAAATTTTGGGGGGGCATGGAGGTTTGGGGGTCAAAGCTGTGGCCCAGGACAGGGGGTAGTCCCATTTTCCCCGTGAAACTAAAAAGGTTTGGGTTAAAGACCCCCTTTTTTTTGGCACTTTTTTTTAAACTGTACTTTCCCCCAGGTTTTTGGGGGCCCCCAGCTGTGGACCCCGAACAGGGATTTACATGCCGTGAAAAATAAAATGGGTGGGTTTTTAAAACTCCTTTTCCAAGCACTTTTTAAACTTTGGGGGGCATGGGAGGGTTTGGGGGGTTTATGGCCCGTGGGGCCCCCGGAAAAGGGATAATTCAATGTCCCATTTTTCAACTAAAATGGTTGGTTTTTAAAGACTTCTTTTTCCGGGACTTTTTAAACTGTGGGTTTTAACAAAGGTTTAAAGGGCATACTGTTTGGTTTTCTAAAAAGGTTAAAAGTTAAATTTCCAGTTCAAATAAAAGGTTGGGTTTAAAAGACTCCCCTTTTTTCCCCGCACTTTTTAATCTTGGGGTCAAACAGGGTTTAATTTGTCCCCTACTTTCGGTCCAAAGACAGGGGGGCCCAGTCAATTTCCAGTTTTAAAAAAAAATCGGGGTTTAAAGACTCCTTTTTTTTTTTCCGGGCACTTTTTTAATCTGGGGTCATGCAGGTTTGGGGCTCCTCGTGGCCCCGGGAAAAGGGATAATTTTTAAAATTTTCCTTTTAAAATAAAAAGGGGTTTTAAAAACTCCTTTTTTTTCCGGGACTTTTTAATCTGGGGGCAGGGAGGGTTTTTTGGGGGGGCCCTGCTGTTTGGCCCCCGGACAGGTAAAAGGGCAATGTCCATGAAACTAAAATGGGGGGTTTGAAAGGACCCCCTTTTTTTCCGGGACTTTTAAAATTTTGGGGGGCATGCAGGTTTTGGGGGGTCATGCGGTTGGGGCCCCGGACGGTAAGTCCCAAAGTTTCCCTGAAACTAAAATTTGGGGGTTGAAAAGACTCCTTTTTTTTTTTCCGGCACTTTTTAATCTTTGGGGGCAAAGCAGGTATTTGGGGCTCCCGCCCGTGGCTCAGACAGGGAAAAGTCCCAAAGTCCATTTCAAGTAAAATGATGGTTTTAAATAAACCCGCCTTCCCGCCCTTTTTTAAAAATTTTTGGGTATGCCGGTTTAAGGGTTCCCTGCTTTTGGGGGCAAGACAGGGATTGTGAAAGGTCTGTGTGATTTTTTTTTCTGTTGGTGTCTTTTAAACCCTAAGTGTGGATGCCAAAGAATGTAGCACGTATTCCTTTTGACTGTAGTGGATTTTAATTCCAGCTTCTTCAGATGCGCCCTGTTTTTGGTGTGTTAGAATGAAGGTGTTGTTGCTCTCTCAAGTCTTTAATGGACATCAGCGATCCCATCTATCATCGACCATCGAATATCATGACCGTGAATGATGGGCCGACTATCGACCATCGACCGATGTCGATAGCCAACGTAATCGCTCAACACTACTGTTGAGGCCTCTGTGATAGAGGTTACAAATAAAACCTCCAAAGCGGATGCGAATCTGGCCAAATACTTGCTTATTATTCTTCTTACCTAAACAGAGGCAAGACTGACTTGAAATGCATTAAACAAGCAGCCAGAAACATACACAGATTTTGGTGTGTTTTAGTTTTTTGTGTTTTAATTTTTACACTATGTGCACATGCTCTTAAGGGGTAGTCCAGAATTCTGAAAAACAGTATTCAAGTCAACAGTTAATACTGCAATCGCACAAAAATATATTGAGATAAAAAGTATGGAATGAGATCTTGGAGTGTGTGTGTCTAATGTAAACCATAGAAAAAGAGAGTTTTCACATGATAAGACATCCTTTCAAGTACAAAATTGAAAAAACATAACCAAGTTATAATGCTATGAATGGTGTAAAAGGTTATTGGGTAGTCTACTATTAGGAGGAGAGGTTATCGATTTATTAATTCTATCTTTGCTGTAAGATAGGTATTTTACTAACTATGTTAACACTTAGAGCTATAGAGCTATAGTCGTAGTCTTCAAATTCCTTGTCTAATAGCCAAAAATACTGTTATGATAGACGATCAGTGAGGTGTGCCCTTGACCATGGCACAGTGAAGAGGCAGAATAAGCAATAACTGAGTCTAACTTGCATAGGTGATGCAATGCTTAATGGTTATAGACATAATGGTTACAAGCTTGGTGGATATTTTCAAAAGGGAACAAGGCTTGTTGGTTACATAGTCCCGTAAAGGCACAGAGCTTGGTGGTTACAATAACAGCAGTTATTAAGAAAGCAACAGTGAGTCGATTACAGTCTATGAGAACAACTAATAACTGAAGATTGCAGGATATATAAATTAGTAGCTTGGTGGTCCCTTCCTCAGTCTAAGCTTACAGTAACAGTAAATCCAGGGACTACCTTAACCCAAGCACAATTGTTTCAGGAGGCAACCTGGACCTGCTAGCTGCTCCACTGGCACCACAGGTGAAGTGACTTTTTCTATAACAGCGATCTCAGTTCAAGCCTCAGCCTGATACAGGTCAAGATTACACATTTTCAGTTAACCACCTCAGAGAATCTCAGGATCCACAGCTCACCGACTAAATCAAATTCACATATTAGACTGTAATACTGTGGATATAATCAGCAGCATTAGCAGAAGCAGCAAACAGGATGAGATTTTAAAAATCATATCTACATGCTGTTCAAAAATTCTGAACAGAATCCTTGTTGAAATTAACTGGCAAGACGGATTTACATTCGCAGCCTGTCAGTTTATGTTATAGCGTTTGAGTGTCATGTAGACATATGTACCCTAAATAGCAATGTATGTTGTGTTTGCCTTTGCTCCAAATTTCACATCTAATCCTATGAATAAATAGGAATTTTTCTTTCCTCTTTAGTGTATGCATTTTCTCCTTGTTACATTATTTGAAGGTCATTTCAGCTTCAGCAGACATTTCGATGTCAATTGCACTGATTACTACCAGTTTCCAATTATGTGTTCTGAATTCCAATAGATGTTTTCCTGAGTGATGAGACAGTTGTATATACTGGAGAAACTTATTATAATGCACCAACAGACATTTAGGAAGCATACAACTGTGTAATATAAAGCTACAGCCATTATCTGCAATGGTTATTTGTTATACCTCTGTAATATAGCATCTGATGGACAATGATACCATTTTTTGCTTTCCAGTTTATGCTAAAAAAAACCTCTCAGGAATAGAAGGCTCATGAAGGTACAACAAGAAAGCATGCACTTAAATTGCATGTGGACTATTATTCAGGACAACATGAAAAACACTAGCTCACCGATTAGAAGTAAATGGGATCACTTGGACCACAGGGACTTCTGAAGTAAGCATGTATATCAAACAATATCCAGTGCTCCAATAAGTAAAATAGAATATATTGAAGTCAGATAAGATCCAAATATGCACAAAATCTTGCACGTTTCAGTCTGCAACACAGGCCCTTAGTCATAGCACAATTAAAACAGTAACTTCACAGGTGTTAAATAGCATAGCTAATCAACCTATTTCATTCATACGTGTGATATCAAGCTCAGTGAATACAAAATAACACTTAAATAAAGCATAACAAGAAACTTCAAAAAGAAAAAAATACAAAAAAAAAAAGGGGAAGACATAAAATAAATAATGAAAAATGATGTCCTGTCTACTATTTAAACCATGCGGTACCCTAGTGTTAAGGGTAAATATCAAAAAAGACTCCGGGGTAAGAAGCTTCCTTGTATGGTCACCACCCTGTACAGAGGCATTAACCCTTTCAATGCCCTGGATTTTTAAAGCAGATGCATTACCTGTGTCATGTTAAATGCAGTGTCGTAAAACTGCAGAAATGCTATGAGATTTAGAATTTGAGATACCGGATCTTTGTCATTTAATTCTGTCTTTGCGTTTACATGTAGTACATTGTATATTTTGGATACAACAGATAGTATGGGAAATGAATTGCAGTTAATATACCGATTTATAGAAAATATTGACTCAGTGCTGTAAGATGAAGAAGTAGTAGGTTGTAAAAGAAAACTGCAGCAAATGCATTTGTTGTGTCCACATTTACAGTATAACAGCCTAAATGCCAAAGCCTGTAAATCTGAACAGGGGATTTATGAACAAAAAAGACTGGGAGAAAGTTGTTGACCAAGAATTGGTGCTTTCCTAGCCACACTACAAAACCCTGCAAAAAACACCTCAGACAATAATGGATCCAAGGCAGGCATGGGAATATACAGTATATTGTTGCAGAGCGACCTCAGCCAGTCGCATTCCTCTGCCACTGAGTGTTGTACATCAGGAGACCTTTGAGGTATGTGCCACCGAGATGCCTGGCATTGGTGGGGTATTCAGCTATTTTGGGTCTTATTACTAACTTATTAGTGTTAGTATACCTGCTCAGCAGCTAATCCAGGCTGAATTTTCCAGAATGGCTATATTACAGACACCAGGGGGGCATAGTGGGCTACCTGGAGTTGGGATCAATGCCTGAGCCGATTATTAGACTCTGACCCCCAGGCTCAAGGGAAGCCTGTACCAATTGTTACTGTGTGAGTAATTGTTTTGTGGTGCTGGGTGGTAGGCCCAGACCACTGATAGAGAGGGACTCTCTAAGTGTTAAGTTAGTGGCCAGATAACAGAGGATTTTGGTTATATTTTGTTTTCTGGACTTAAACCGCTTGCCAAGACCAGTTTAAAAATGTGTGGGAGTGACATATGTACCGGGTGCCATATTCGTTTACCAAAAAATGGTGATTCCAGAGCCAAAGTGACCCCCGGACTGTCCAAGATAACGATTAGACATCAGTGAGTGTCTGCATATGGTAAATGATGCAGGCAGCAAGTAGCACAAACTGGGCATAAATGGGCACAACTGAAAGTTTGCTACAGTGAAATTTAAAGAACTTGGAGGGTGTCTCTAACATACCCAAAAACAGACTCTGGGTTTTGTGGAGAAAGAGAGACTAAGAGAGCATCTCAGAGTTCAAGAGACTGTATTCTCTGCAGAGCAGGCCTCTAGAGAAAGAGACTGTGTTGTTTTAAAGACTGTTATCACTGCTGGAACTTCTCGCTCAGATGGCGCAGGCTATGTGGAAAACAGAGCAGCTGAATGCCAAACTGCGGGAAGATACCCAAAAGCTCTGGGCACAGTTTGAGGCAGAGCGAGAGGCAATGAAGTTAACTGCCAAACAGAGACAGCAGTCCAGAGAAAGTGGGCCCCCACT